>OZ025291.1:100639959-100745459 GCA_964019185.1 Maratus speculifer | reverse complement strand
TGTCAATTATTGTATTATCGAGTAATTAAACTTCTTGTGTGTGCTGAACATAGCTTTATCGAGTAACGGAGATAGTGTGATGTAGGACTTGAGAAAATACCGTATAACCGAGTAACTTATATTTCCTTATACATACGGGTAGAATATTGCACAATCGAGTAACCAATAATGCTGTGTATACATAAGGGCTAAGATTCGCACGATTGAGTAACTTATATTGTTGTGTATATATGGTAGAAGATTGCATGATCGAGTAACTGAAATGGCTGTGTAGAATATGACAAAATACCGCATCTTCGAGTAACCTTAGCTTACTTGGTAGAAAGCCATTGCATCTGTAAAAGTTTTGGGGTTCGAGGCTATCAAAATACACTCCATAAGATGGCGCTGAAACCAGTGGCAAATAAAATGTTACACACAGTGTGTATTCATGACGGCAATAAATCGCTTCTCCGAGTAACCTCAAAAAACTGCAGATTTAGCATCCTGGTTATTGAAAACGCGTAATTCAGGTCTCAGACACTCCGAGTAACCTCCAAAAGTTACTCAAAGCGTCTGAGGTTACTCACTCTGTTGGTGTTTAAACCAACGAAGTTACTCATTTTACAGGGTAGACCAACGCAAACACACACACACACACACACACATATATATATATATATATATATATATGTGTGTGTATATTAGGGGTCAATAGGGTACAATACTTATATCATATATGTGTATTGTACTTGAATGTATTGTATTTCATTGTATTTCATTCTGCATTATGTTTTCATTTGTATTTATATTGTATTTATTTTGATGCATAAAACTTATACAGGGTGAGTCATAAATATCGAAACAATTGGCTATCTCTTCAAATATTGCCCCTAGACCCATACTTCCAGATGCAAAAAATTCATAAAAAAAGGTGAAATTTCTGATAAGATAAGTTGCAACTCCATGGGGGGTCTATTTGAAAAAATACGAAAATTAAATTTTTATATTGCCCCTGTAGTTTCCAATTAGGAAATTATTCCTTATCCATTCCTAAATTGAACAAAACAAATTTCATCTCCGTATCTAAAAATCCCACAGAGATTCAGATTCAGATTCATTTTCAGATTTTAAGGCCGACATATGCAACGAAATTTAAACTGCAATACTAGAAGTCTGTCTCTGAGTTGCTATTATACACTAAATATTTCTGAACTTAGCTAATTAAGGAAACTAAGAATCACTAATTTTTAAAATGATTAATACCAAAATGTATTTCTGAAAATCGATTGAAATAAATATAATCCGATTGGCTAACATTCTAAAATGTTAACTTTCCTTAAACCGTTTGGAATATTTCTTTTCTATTGGTAATATTGCTTATATTCTGGAACATTGTATAAAATTTTTTATTATTTATTAATTATTTTTTATAGAAATTCATATAGATTTTATAGATATATGTTTTAGATAGATGATATGTTTTTAACTAAACCATTGTTTCTTAAATATTATCCGTTAAACATTAAAAGTCAAATCAATAGAAAATTTTAAAAAAATCACGGAAATTCGTTCTAACTCTTAACTACCGCAATATAATTAATTTATTTGTTTGTTATCATAATATATTTTTTTCTACCGGTATTCATAACAGTCACTTTGGCTCCAGTATAAATAAAGTTAGTAGTGTGTGGTGATCTGTTTACTTCATGTCAAAGGAAGAAATCAAGTGCAGATTGGGAAAATATGTTTCAAGTCTTTGTTAGCCTTACAAACGGAAGACAAATGAGTGTAATAAGTATTACGGTTTTTGACTCTTTACAGTGATCAAGAATGGCCCTAAATAAAACCATTTTTACACTATAGTACAGTGTAAATTTACCATAAAAGGTTGGATAAAAGGGTGGACTCCGCAAAAGGTTGGATAAAAGATTTCTTTTAAAATTCTATATACAAAGGCTAGCATGAAAAGCAAAATTCTGAAACAAAATTTCTTAAGAAAAAAATTTCTGCGATCCAGAACATATAATTTTGGGACTTTTATACATTTTTAAATATGTCAGAACCCGATGGTCTCAGTGTATTATTTTTTAATTGAAATTTTAAAGAGGATTAAATTCTACACAAATTTTATGCATACATCATTTTAATACGCTCAAAAGCAAGCGCAGTACGCCATTTAGAACAAAAACTCATTTTTCTATTTCCTTAAAAAACTTGAAAAATCACGAATTTTTAAATGTTTCCTTCAGATATAATCATATGCGTTACCTTGGTCAAATCGGTAGTACTAAATTATTATTATTTGTATATCCGCTTCTTTTTTTCATCTCAACATACATTTATATAATTTAACAAGTAGAGGAGAGTGTGGATGAATAAGACAATTTTCATTCTTAGATAGTTAATGTAATTTTTTATAATTCTTAATTTTAAAGAATTGCTTAAAACTATATTAAAATATTTAGTAACTTATAGGCACGATAGTTTCAATAATAAAAAAAATTATTTAATTTTAATAATTATTTTTACAATGCACACATCTTGTTTAGGGGATGAATGGTACAGATATGAGAATTTTCGTAAAACATACTTATCACATTGCAAACATTGATATGTTTTTTTACCATTTTATCATAACACATGTTTTATGTTTTACTGACTTTAAAACAAGAACGGTCCGATTGCAATTCCATGTATGATTTCCTAGATTGGCCTGAATTTCAAACAAAAAAATTAGTCTGATTATTGAAAATAATGGTTCTTGGAAAATTCTAATCTTTTGTAATACATACTATTTTGAAACTATATCTGTTGAATGACCTCAGTCCTACTATTTATCGATTGAAATACCAAGTTATTTGTCGTTGCAGGCTACATTTTTTTATGTTAAAATCTTCCACCTTCTATCAGAACTCTATGTTTTCTATACGATAAACCAATTTACGTAAGACGACTGCATAAGCTAAATAAAAATATTCTGTTTATAATAATGATAAAGTATTTTTTTCTGAAACTAAGGGAAGTTTTCTCTTAAAGCTTTAAAGAATTTTAATTGATAATCTAAAATTTCATAAATGTTATATAATTGTTTTAAATAAAAGTTTTGTAGTCATTAAACAACAGTAATATGAAGAAAGCTGTCCCATATGTGTTATAAAATGGGCTTTTACAGTACTTAATTCATAATCTTAAAATTTATATATTTTTGCACGCTAAAGTAATATAATCCCTTGTTATAATTATATAAGTGTAAAGATATAGACAACATTTACTAAAACTAATCTCTTAAACATTTTTTTTAAATATTGATACCATATATTTTATTAATAGAGTTTTAAGTTTCACAAAAACAATAAAACATATTTTAAGAATAGTTGGTAAACAAAATGTATCATTTTGTACTATGTGTACTATGTGTTTTATGCAAATTCTCATACCTATTCTGTTGATACCCGGAGCAATAAGCATGCATTTAATAAATCATTATAAAATTTAAACAAGACATTTTTGTTATTTAAACTGTCCGATAAGTTGCCAATAAGTTGATAAATATTGAAATATTGCTTGAAATAATTCTTTGAAATTCACAATTCACTTAAAATTTAATGTATTTCTTATGCATTTACTTTCAGTCCTTGTTAAATTGCAATGATTTATTGAATATAAAATTTCAGTGGAAATGAGATGAAAATAAAGATGTGTGCGAACAAATAATTGATAATTTAGTGCTAAAAACTTGTAGAAGTTACCATATATGATTATATATGAGGGAGACATTTGAATAATCGAAGGAAAACTATGTTTTTCGCACTTTTTAAGGAAATTGAAAAACTCTTCTTTTTTAATAGCGTCCTGTTCCGGTGTATAAAAAGTTGAGACTATAAACGTTGTGTAGAATGTAGTATTCTTTAATATCCTACCTGAGAAATTACACACTGTCACAGTGGATTTTCGAGGTATATAAAAAAAATATAAAAAGTCCCATTTTTTGTTGTTTTTACTTTTTGTTTTTCTATGCTGACCTCAGTTTATATTTAAAAAAAAAAAAAAAAAAAAAAAAAAAAAAAAAAAAAAAACTTTTTGCACTGTAAAATGAAAACTCTAAAAGATAAATGCGAAAATTTACACATGAAAACAGGTATGCTTATGATACATAAACTATTTATCTATACTTGTAAATTGTCAAATACATGCTTTTGAGTATCAATTTCAAAATGTACATTGTACTGTGTAGTCCATTAAGTGGCTTAAGTATGAAGAATGTTTCAAATTACTCAGAAATAAATAGTTTAATTGCAAATATGCACATGAGTGCCCATATATCTGAATAATATAAAAAAGGGAGTTTGCATATAATACTTAACCTTATATTTTAGGGTATAAATTTTAAAACAAATATTTTTATGGTTTCAAAGATAGTGTAAATGAAGAACAAACAAATCTGTTGGGTGTGTTTGTTATATTTCTCGCAGATTTATTTTTAGACCGCAAAGCAGTGTAACCTTAATATACAAAGAAACAGAATTGTGAGGAATTGCATTTACTGCATGTCATTTTTCTGTGAAAGATATTTTGACGCCCAGAAATGTTATATTTATAAATAGAATATGTATAGTGTGAATAAATACACAGGAAAATAAAAATTTTAGGAAATACGAAAATCTTGACGTTTTTATTATAAATGAATTTTGTTGGATTTTTTCCTATGAATTTCAGTCACACATTTTTAAAGATAGTCCTACATCAAGAGGATAAATTCGCTATTTAATTCAATCTATAAATAAGAAGTACTACGTACAGAAACAGGAATTGAATTCATGTTCTAACACTTTTTCAAAGCCACTAACTTTAGTATTAAACTACTATTTACACAAGCTAAATTTTCAAGTATATGTGTTCCTTTTTTCACATAAATACACAGATATCTGTGTTAAATTTCTGTTCCTATACGGAAAGATATGTTAGAATAATTATTATTTTAAGTATTATTACAAATAAGCTTGTTTAAAATTATATTCTTTCACACAAAGCTGTGTAAAATTTGTACGTAAACTTCTGTGGTAAATTTTGATTTTGCGCATATATCTGTGCTTTATCTATATAAGTTTTATTTATATATCTGTGTAAGTTTTTACTCATATTTCTATTTAATATGCACAGGTACTTGTGTAATATGAAATATTTGTAAATTATTGTAACACATCAATTCCGTTAAATCGATAACATTTTCTATCACTTGCAAACTTGTCCGAGTGTTTGAAAGGTAAGAAATTACACAATTGCATTAGGACAATAAACACACATAAACGTAGATAAGTTTTAAGGACAAGTGTGGAGTATTTATGATAATGTGAAAATTTTCCTTTTTGTATGTATGTAAAAGTAATTAATTTTGACTTTTATTTTTAAACTTTACATGTACATTTCACCTAGACTGCTGTATAAAATATGAAAACAAACGCAACAATTGACATTGGCAAGATAACAAAACATATTTTGTTATCTTCCCAATGTCAACTGTTGCGTTGGGTCTCATCATTGTCACCAGCAATGACAAGAGCAGTGGAACACGTGTGTGTTTTCTGATTGAAACAATGTTGAATACAAGTAAATAAATATGCACCGATACTCTGGTACTAAAATGTTACAATTAAATTATGTGAACCTGTTGACTGCACCTTATATCAGGGTTCGTACTGTTCCTAAAATTTTCATACTTTCCTACCAAAATTTATAAACGGTAATATTTATTGTATAATTCTATTGTAGATGTTAATGGAGCCTTTGAGAAAGATTTTTCATTTAAAATATTGGTAGCAAAGAGTAAAAATCTGAGGAACAGTGCGAGCCCTGGTTTCAGTTTAAATTAAATTGTTGTTGATATAATTCTTTAGAATGTAAATCAATTGTTGCACAAGACGACATATTCAACGTTCATGTATTAAAATTTTATTATATCAATAGTGGTTCATAAAGGAATGTAAAATTTATCATTTTTTCAGTAAAATATGTTTTGAAACCTTGAATGTTTTCTCTAATATTTGAAGATTAAAACTAGGCTAAAAATACATACATCTTTTAAAATTGATTAATGTTACTGTATCGTAGATAAAATTTATATTAGGAAAATAGGAACAATTCTCAATTAAATAGAAAGCAAAGATATAAGTACATTTATTTACTTTTTACAAAGAATATTGGTATACATTTTTTATTCAATCCACAATTTTGGAATTCTTATTTAAAAATACTAATAATGTGTACCAACTACATTATTAGTATTTTATATTAAAATGACAAGTGGAGAACAATTCATATATATTTATGCATATTTTAACTTATAAAAAATGAATATAAACATAATATTTTATATTTTTTAAATATTTATTTCCTGTGAAATATTAATATTATTAAATTTGAATAATATTGAGGTAAAAAAAAACTATAATTTAAAAAATTCCATATCACTAAATTGTGATTGTGATTGTTAAGAAATTATTATTGTAGCTGTAAAATCCTTAAAATATATTTGTGACTAATTTTACATCATGTTTTAACTTTTATTAGGCTATTACAGGCGAAATTCTTTTTATTATTTTTTTAAATGTAGTTGTAACGTCTCGTCTTTTTTAAATTATAATATAATATTTTAAAGAAGAAAATGTCCATCTCAGCGCAGATTTACAGAATAATATGATGGCGGAATTCTGTTAATTATTATTCTTTAAATTAAAGAATATATAAAGTATATTGAGTGAAGTTTGAAATGCACATACGGTGTTTATGCTAATAATTCTATGTAATATTTGATATTTCCCATAATACCACTTTTTAAACCAAATATATATATTTTTTATTTTGGGAAACATTTATTTTATTTTCAATTATTGTCTCAGTAAATTAAGAGAAGATCCAGACAAACGGAACTACATCGATTCTGAAACTTTCAGATAAGTAAAATATAAATGTGACATTTAAGAGAATATTACTATAGGCTAATTCCATGGGTTCTGTAGTGTAAGTCACATAACTTATTAATTGCTATGCTTGTTAGCCACCGTTATTTTCGAAAAGTCTGCTTGGCCTTATTCAATTAATGAGAATCTGCCAATAAAATTAATCACATTTTTTTTTTGTTCTATAATACTGGTAGCAAAAAATCGTAGCCTGTGACTTACACTACAAGTACTCATGGAAATAGCCCATAAAAATGACACGTTTATAAATACTTTTATTTATTTTTTTAGGTGAGATCTTAATTCTGTAAATACGTAGCAAGATTGCTCACCGTTCAGTCTGTACGTCTGTGTGTCTAACCGTCGCTTTCCCTCCGTCTATCTGCATATAACAACGCAAAAAATTCTTAAAATATGTATTTATTATATAATCTTGTCGTGTGATTTCAAATATTATGAAAATTGGATATATAGAGTTTAGTTACAAAGACAATTAAAATTATTCTGCTATATTACAGCCAATAATAAAAAATAGATTCAAGTACTTTTTAATGAAATTACACTATTTCGAACATAATAAAATAGATATGCATCTATGAAGTGTATATTAAAATGCATATTCTGCACAATATGGGGTGCAAGTAATAATTGTTATTGATTTAGAGGGCTACACAAAATTATTCCATTACATAATGGCACAGAGTGAAACATTGCTTGGGAACGTATTAATTATATAAAACTATTTCATATTAACTTCATTTTAATACGAAAATTTTTCATTTGTTACGTTTGATGTACAATTTACGACTTGTAATTTTTTTCTTTCTTTTAATGAATTGTATAATATTATTACTTTTAATATAGTAGAATAGTAGTACTAAAGAATGTATTTTATATTATTACAATATGTATATGGTGTCTGTGGGTGTGTTTCCACCTCAGAGCACTTTTTAAAAATAAGAAACAACATTTATTTTACGTATTCCGTCTTGAATGGAAAAAATATATTTATAAAATTAAATAGTTTTCCAAATCCATCCACGAAGACTATGCGAATAATTCCAAGCATTGATTGATTAAAAAAGGACACGGACTTCATATTACTTTTTCTTTCATTAGAAAAACATATATTTCATCTAAAAATTCAATATCAAAAAGTTTGAAAAAGATCTAGGGAAAAGGAAATTGTTTTAAGACTTACAGATCATTAAATATAAATGTGATTTTTTAAGGATTTCTTCTTGTAACAGTAAAAATGTATTTAAAGCGACTTTTATCTCATTTTTTATTTAATATCGTGATTTTTTGGAATAATTCTTTTTTTACTTTAAAAGATATATTAGTAATATCTGTCTATTTTAAAATTATGCTATTATTTTTTAAAGCATAAAATTTTCGATTCAGTGCACTTTCAAATAATAATAAGACGCATTTCCTATTCTTTTATTTTCTTAAGTAAAATTATTTCATTTTCAAATTTATGATTAAATAAAAATAGACTCCATTTTAAAATAATAATAGAAAAAAAATTGAATATGACTTCATATTTAGATATTAGAGTAAAATTTAGTTTTGAATACCACACGCAAAACAAGAATTTGGGAAATATGGAAGCTATAAATTATTAAACTTCCTCTATGTAAAATTAAATTATTTTCAAATCTTCTGAAAAATTGCTTTTAATAACTTTTTCTGTGGTCATTTTGAACATAAATATAAAATTTTCACAAAGTACCATTTTTTTATATCTGAAATATAGAATATAAAATTACTTCTAATTTTCATTAAATATAGGGGGAACTGGGACACATTGATACAGTTTTTTTTTTCAAAGAACTTTTTTGGTGTCTAGAAAGTAGAAATTTCAAGTTATTTTTGCATGTGGTGTCAGCAAAACTTGTGTAGTGTGTTATAAAAATGCACGTTGTTTTATATAATATTTTTCATGTAATTTAGAAAAAATAAAAAAAGTCATTTGTATCAATGTGCCCCATCCCCGGGGCAGATTGATACACCTCGTGGAGCACTTTGATACATTTGAGAAAAATGGAGACAAAATAACACCAATGCATATTTTTCATAGAAAATTATTTAGCAAACCATTCCATATTTATTTATAAAAATTCGAATCACCCACAATTTATTTGTAAGTAATATTAAAGCAATCAAAATTAAGTGAATAATGACTTCTGTCAGTTCCTTGTCTGATTATTGGCTGTGGTAACTTTGTCATATCTCGTACTTCAACCCTATGATTATCTCCTTTCTTAGGAAAGATGATAAAATTACGAAGTTTTTTGTTTATAAATCGGTTTAGAAACAGAAAATAAAACATAATTATATTAAAAATTCAGTTTATAATTATTCTTTGCTGTTCTGCAGCTTGTTTCTCTTAACATTTCTCATCTCGAAAATAATTTTTTCTCTGGAAAATTGATATAAATTCGAGATTTGTCAGGCTACCGTCTTTTTCTTTTGTTAGTTCGACTAACACTAGATTTTGGATAAATTCGTACGTCTTCTGTTACCAACAGAACCAAACCAAAATACTATAAAATGTTCTAATAAAAAATTTAGAGCTATTTCACTTCAATAAAAACTGATGTTAGAAATTTCTGGCGTAAAAGTTTGGATTAAGGAGTGTATGGTAAAAAAAAAAAAAATAGTAAAAGATAATGAAAAAATGAACTAGAAAAGGATTTATGTTGTATCAATGTGCCCCAACTTAGACTATATCAATGTGCCCCATACAGCCATTTTGAATATAATGAGTGTCAAATCCAAGACTTCATAATTTATCTAACAATAAAGAATGAGGACCTAATAAAGAATAGCTTTACTTTGCAGATAGAGTATTCTTTTCGATTGAAAATGCTGGAACAGTTGTACAATACCATTTCAATTGTACAACTCAAATTTACTTTTGATCTATAAAAACAATAAATCACCCGACCCATTTAAACAAACTACTCAATCATGCCAAGACTTTCTGTACGTAGTTGTGTACTCTAGCTTCACCTTTTGGAGCTGTTTTGAAATTTCCTATAATGACTCTGTGTGCTGCAGAGGGGGTGTATCAATGTGTCCCATGTATCAATGTACCCCAGTTCCCCCTACAAAAAAAAAACTAAGAGCTAATATAAAACAAATCGACATATTTTGTTTTGATAATGGCTTTTGTCGGGATGAAACTCATAAATACTTTAATAAAACACATTTTTATAATTTTTATTGTCTTTATTTAATAGATTTCGGCAATTAATAAAGTATAGAAAATTACAGATGTGTAATTGATTTTTTTTATTTATGCTTAAATCTATTACTTGAACTACTTGAGTGAGAATATAATCATAATAAATAAGTTCAATCACACTTTTTAAACAAATATAGTTTCATTCCCAATAATTTTTTAGAAGGTTATACTGATTTATTTACGTACTTTTTTTAAAAATTCAATATATAAAATCATTATTTGTTTGTCAATGTTATTGTTTATACACACATCTTAATTATTATGTAGTTCTTGTCTATTTTTAATGGAATAAACATCTATTAAAGTCTACATATGCAAATATTTATTTAAAATTTTTAATTTAAAAATTTAATTCTTATTAAATGAATACTTCTTATCAATCAATAATGATATCAATTAAGTCTCGCATGTTTGTTACTTTGGAATGAAAACCACAAAATTTAATCCACTTCGCCACGATAGCTTTTTCCTTGTGAAATTAAAACCCGTCATCATTTTCATCTTCTCAAAATATACATGTTGTACCTTTCATATCCTTTTTCACCATTTTTTAAATATTTTATTTTCATTTAATAATTTTAATAAATTTACTTTAACTCAAAACTTGAAGTCCCGATTGTCAGCAGCATCTTGGCATGTGAACGGTCGTATTACTCCAGATTCTAATTCTAGTGCAGGAAAATAAAAATTACCAAAATTTAAGTTTTTAGACACATGTATGTTAAAGTATTTACTTTTATTCAATAAGTTTTTTCGCTTTATAAATTTGATACAATAAAGATTGTATTTTCAGGCAAGTTTTTCTTTAGAAACATAGTGTTATTTTAATATTATTGATAATAATAATTTACAAAAACTATTTAGAGTTTTTAATATGTTTTGGGGAAAATATATTATAAATCTTGACGCAGTTTTTCGAATGTACCATTCAAACTTAACAAAAAAGTTATGTGTATATATATATATATGTGTGTGTAAACTTGTTCACAAATTCAGTTCAATGATAAAAATTTAATGTTACAGCCACGTATTAGTTTATTTTTCTGAATAAATAAAACTTTCATTTAATTTTTGTTGTTGTTGTTGTTGCTTGATTTCAAACAATATGGGATTACTGAACTAATATATATTTTTTTAAAAATCGTTACATTACTGAAAGAAATAGATTTAAATTGAATAATTGACAAAATTATTTTTATATAGAACGTATTAAAATGTATCGTCGTGAGCGTTATTTATTAGTTTTACTAAAATGCTGTTTAGGAAGAATTTATTTTTATGTAAAAAAATTTGAAATACTTTCATCGTCTCACAGCAAACGTATAATCTTCAGAAGATATAACATTAATAAAAAAGAGGAAAGAACATTTATTGTTTGTAAAAATAAACTTACTTAATTGTATTTACTCAATTTAAGTATTTTCAATAAATACAAGATTAAAAAAATTTCCTTCATCTAAAGTACTTGTAAACACCATAATATTGTATATCTTTTCTGTTTCTTAATTATACACAGCTATTTTTGCGCCGTTAATTTTATTAATAATGTTAGTCAGGTATTCTTGCGTTTTGATCATTTTTAACTCATATAACATGTATAAACTGGTTAATGAAAGACACTGCGGGAATATCATGTCGAAACTCCTAATTCCCAAAATGAGTACAGCTGAAAAAGTTTATTAAATACATTAATTTTTTAAAAACGCATGATTTTTTAAGAATTTCACCTTTTCATAAATATTTTAATAAAAAGTTTATATTGCTTAAGGAAGGTGTTACAAAATATATAAATAAAACAAATAACTTTTGACATGTTTCAGTTTCAATTCTGATAAGAACCGTGTACGGAGGTGTACTAAATTAAAAAGAAAAACTAAATTAAAAAGAAAAAGCAAGTAGACTGTAAATTTGATGGAATGTTTATTTTCTAAGAGTCAGCATTAGAGATTGTTGCTAAGAGACCGTTTCTCTCAATCCACTGCGTCACACAACACGTGAGCAGGGGTTACACTAAATTGCCGATTGGCGTATAATTGGCGTGGGCTGTGTTTGTCGCCAAGGCGATGTTACAAGATCACAATACAGAAGCGGAACATCCCGCCCGGCGTTGAAATATTTTTATATTTCAAGATACATATGCAATACAAGTAATAACACAACATGATACAGATTATAAGCAAAAATAAATAAAATAAATAAACACAAATAATACATGAAAAATTAATACATAATAAAGCACATTTAAAGTTTAGGATCTATGATGTTGTCCTCAATGGGTAATATACTTATTTTTGAAATAGGTCGTTTAAAATTACCCTTAGCGGTACGAACTTCAGCTACCCTGACTATCCCGTCCGCGCCTGGGAAAACCTTATTAATGCGGCCTAGTGACCAAGTGCAAATGGGTAATTGTGAGTCCTTAAGCAAAACTAGCATTCCTGGCAGAATATTAGGCCTTTTAACCCTCTGACAGTCTTGCAAAAGGGCAAAATTGTAATGTTGTTTTCTCAGCATTTGTTTTAATTGCTAAAAAAAATGATTCTTTCAAAATTATAGAAAAATCTTATTTACGAATATGAATGTTATCCTTGAGTGTGTTAATCATTGCACAATGTATTAAAAATCCATTAAATCAACTGAGTTATATCATTTTAATTATTGCTTGTATTGCAGTGAAACCTGGAGCTTAGGGAACGTCTATAGAGATAATTATCTGAGCCAGTTACAAGAAAGAAACAAGTGGCTATTTAACCCTCTCACTGACAAGCCCGTCTATAGACGGGCTTGTCAGTGAGAGGGTTAAATAGCCACTTGTTTCTTTCTTGTAACTGGCTTAGATAATTATTCTGCCAACGTTTCCATATTAACTGCGTTAATTTTTGAGTCCTTTGCCATTTATTTAGCAAATTATCTTTGACCTCACTTAAATTGGGTTCTGGAATTAAATTAAGAGGCTTTCCTATGAGGAAGTGACCAGGAGTCAACACCTGAAGATCGTCAGGATCTGTTGACAAAGGACAAAGTGGTCGCGAATTTAAAATAGCCTCTATCTGTGTGATAACTGTCAGGAATTCCTCGATCGTGAGATGAGCTGAGCCCACAGCTCTTTTTAAGTGGTATTTGAAAGATTTGACTCCTGCCTCCCAAAGGCCACCAATATTTGGCGCCCTAGGAGGGGAGAACTTCCAGTTAATACCTTCAGAAGCTAAAAAGTTCGAAACTTCATCAGTCGTAACAAGTCTGCGTAAACGTTTTAGTTCTGCTGAAGCCCCAACGAAATTTGTAGCATTGTCGCTAAAGATTACAGAGCTTTTCCCACGACGAGCGAAGAATCTTTTTAGAGTCGCTATTATAGCCTCGGATGTCAAATCTGAGACAAAATCCAAGTACACAGCTTTAGTGACCATACATACAAATATGGCAACGTAGATTTTCTGAAAAGTACCCTTTCTTTGACCTTTATATTTTATTTCAAAAGGCCCACTTATATCTAATCCCACATTTGAAAATGGGGAACTGGGCACTATTCTTTCAGGAGGGAGATCCCCCATCATTTGACTAGCCGTTATAGGTTTAATTTTAAAGCATTGTAAACACTCATGTACAATTTTACGCGCAATATTTCTGCCACCAAGTGGCCAATATTTTTGACGCACAGTGTTCAAAAGAGCTTGGGGTCCTACATCAAAATCTCGTTTATGATAATATTGAAAAATTAGTTTCGTCAAGCGACAGCTCGCCGGAAGTATAATGGGGTGTTTATGGTCAAAATTCAAATTTGATTTTGCTAGTCTTTCTCCCACCCTCAATAAGCTATCTCCATCTAAAAAGGGATTTAAGAATTTTAACTTACTTGCGCGATGAACCGAAGATCCCGCTTGGAGGGCCGAAATTTTATGTTTGAAATACTTTACCCGTTCATATTTTATTAAATAAACCTCGGCTCTCTTTAATTCCTCCAGCAACAGAGGGCCGGTAGCAGATGTTGCTTTTTTACATTTATGTATGAATCTGAAAATATAAGCTAAAATTCTAATTAATTTTTGGAAATTATTGCTAAGATTAATTAAATTATCACAGAAATTAGAGTCAGTATGAATAGCGAATGTCAAGTTGCTGGGAGCTTTAAGCTCACTAAAATAATGTTCATCTTTAATGTCACTTATATTAGAGTCAGTTTTTGCTATTGTTTCTTCAAGAATTGAAAGAGACGGGTCATGCCACCACAACTGGTTACAAGAAAGGTTTTTCACACTTGCACCTCTTGATATCAAGTCAGCTGGATTGTGTTCTGACGGAATATGAAACCGTGGAAAGTTCTTAGTTTGTTCCATAATTTGCACAACGCGGTTTCCCACAAACGTTTTCAGGAGATGAGGAGCAGTGTCTATCCAAGCTAAAGCAATAGTTGAATCAGAAAACAAATTGACTGAAGCTACTTGTTTGTCTAATGAATTTAAGACCTTGTTAGTGAGTTTAGCCAGAAGAAGACATGCTGACAGTTCGAGACGTGGCACTGTTATTACTTTTGTTGGACACACGCGGGATTTACTACATAATAAGTGACTGATGGTTTCACTAGAATTAGATGTTTGCATGTTTATCATTGCGCCATAAGCCTTGGAAGACGCATCTGCGAAATCATTTAGCACCACTGATTGCAGGTTCACAGCTAGGAAGCATCTTGGCACTTCAATGGATTCCAGTTCTTTAAGACTTTCGAGGAAGGTTTCCCATTGTTTGGCAACATGAGAAGGCAGCTTCTCATTCCACTCTATTTTAAGAAGCCATAGCTCCTGCATGAATATTTTTGCTTTAGGCCCTAAGAGATCGAGAGGGTCATCTTGCAGAACTCCACCCTTACATAGTAAATCGTTCAAAGATTTTCAGTTGGTTGACTTGACACTAGTGTCAAAAACGACGCGTAGTTTTATGGTTTTACTAGAGGGTCGTAAAACGCCGTGATGTGGTAAGTAATAGCCATCATTAAAGTTCGTATTTTCTTTTATTTCATGCATGTGATTTAAATCTCTATATTCTTTAATAAATTCTGTGTATAAATTTTTCATAACAGGATCTCGATCTAAACGTTGCCACAGAGAGTTTAATCTTTTCAAAGCACGATTTTTGGAATTTCCCAAATCGGGTTCTAAAACCTGTGGTTTAAACGGCATCGTGACCACAAACCTACCATCCGGTTTTCTGAAGTGCGTTTTATCGAAGTGATCATTACAATATTCTAATTCTTCACTGTTACAGGGTTTTAAATTTTGTACTTCTTCAATTTCCCAGAAAGACTGCAAAGTGTCATTAAGTAATTCAAGATTTTTTGTTAAGAAACAATAATTAGTATTATTATTATTTACTGTTTTGTCATAAATACACCCAGATACTAAATATCCAAAAATACTTGATTGCAAATATAAATTATTGCCTAACTTTATTTTTTCTTCATTTAAAAGAGAAAAATACAGTTCAGCACCGATAATTATCTCCACACTGCTTGGAATGTTAAATTTTTTATCCGCTAAACAAATATTTGCTGGAATTTTTAAATCTGATTATCTTTTTCGACTGCGTGAAGTCACAAATGTTTTGAACGATTAATAACTCAATATCATAACTGGCACTATTCATTTTATTTGACAACTTTGATTTGATTCTAGATTTAATGTAAATAGGCAATTTATTTATTCAACTTACAGGAATATTTATTTTCTCTTTTTTCAAGCCTAATATTTGTGCTGCTTTAAATGTACAAAAACAATTCTGCGATGCGGAATCCAATATTGCCCTGAAAGGAATTTTGATCCCGTTTACATCTGTCAAATAAATTATTGCAGTGCTAATTAAAACAGATTTATTATTATCATTTTCATATGAAAAAGATGAATGAGCAGTAGTTTCGTTTTGTGATAAATCTTCCGAAATAAAATTGCTATTTATTGTTTCATGTATTGGGAGATTGTTTATAGGATTGTTTACTGGTGTTGTATAGTTATGTAATGATGAATGATGGCTTGCGCTCTTGCAAACATGACAAGTGCTTTTTGAATTACAATAATTAATGAGGTGGGCTGAACTTAAACAATTGAAGCAAAGTTTATTTTTCTTAACAAGGTTAATTCGCTCACTTAACTTCATGTTTTTATATTTAACACAATGATATAAGGGGTGGTTTTCGGTTTTACAGATTACGAAACATTTACTTTGAGGTTTGCTTGTTTTTATGAATAAGGATTTTGCAGTATATTTAGAGGATACGTTAGAACTTATACTATTTAAGATTTGACATCTTCGCTCAAGAAATTCTAAAAATTCAACAAAATTAGGCACTTTATTATCCTTTAATGTTAGTTCGTATTGTTTACGAGTTTCGTTATCTAGTTTATTTAGAATAATATTCAGCAAAATTGCGTTCGAGAAAGTATCTCTATCATACTTGAAGATCTTTAAAGCCCTTAAATTTTTCTTCACGTTATCCAATAAAATGCGGAAATCCTTAGCGGATTCCTGTTTAATTACATAAAGATTTAAAATATTCTTTATATGACAATCTACCATAACTCTTTTATTCTCGTATCTTTGTTCTAACGCATTGAAAAGTGAAACATAATTTTCATCTGGTGTAAGCAAACTCCTCGCTTCACCAGTCAAAGCAGAACGCAAATAAAATAATTTTTCATTATCTTTTAAATTTGAATTATCATTAATAAGCTCATTAAATGTACTTTTAAATACGGACCATTCTTCAATTCTGCCACTAAAAACCGGCAATATGACCCTAGGTAGCTTAATGCTAGATGTTTTAGCTTGGTCCTGTTCAATGGATTTTTTATTAGAATCAGTATTTTCATAATAAGCATTAATAGAGGATTTTAAGCTTACCTCTAGTTTTAGAATATCCTCGTCCAGTTGACTCAATATTTTTTCAGTTTCTTCCAACTTTTCTTCCTCTATTATTCTATAATATTCTAGTTTTAGAGCTTCAAACTTTTCTTCTGTTTTCGACAGTATGTCCAGGTGGGCTTTCCATTCGGATAAATTAAATGTTTTTACATCCGTTGCGTTAAATATTCTAGTGACTTGGGCCTTGATATTCCCTTCTGTTTAACGATGTTATTTCACTTTCCGACATTATTCATCTTGTTGACGAAATTCGATAAATTCAATATTTAATTCAATAGAAAAGACACTGGCTCGTTCATACCTCCGGGTCGCTAGGACCAAATGTACGGAGGTGTACTAAATTAAAAAGAAAAAGCAAGTAGACTGTAAATTTGATGGAATGTTTATTTTCTAAGAGTCACCGCTTGTTGCAGCATTAGAGCTTGTTGCTAAGAGACCGTTTCTCTCAATCCACTGCGTCACACAACGCGTGAGCAGGGGTTAGACTAAATTGCCGATTGGCGTATAATTGGCGTGGGCTGTGTTTGTCGCCAAGGCGATGCTACAAGATCACAATACAGAAGCGGAACAAACCGTCAGCATAATCTTTTTGTTTATTAAAATAATCGCAGCTTATTTAGATGCAATTTCTACTTTAAATCACATTTTTACCAATGTATGATGAACATCACACAAACTTACATTATTATCTTTGAAGTGTCGCTGCATTACGTCATTCACATAGTCTTTAATAAATATCTGAAAAGAGCAAATTCCCCGAAATGCGCCAAATTTTTTATAACTCTGGTTTTAAAATTTGTCGTTTTTCGCAATGTAAGGAAAATAAATCCTGTGTCGTAATACTTCACATCCATAGAGTTTCTTTATTATTTATTTTTATTTTTTTATTTTGTAATAAATGCTGTCTATTGTAAAGTTTTTTTTCTTAAGAAGGCGTATTAAATATGGATTAATACGTATTAAATACTTATTGTTAAAAAGTGTAACCCTGCATTTCTCACATATTTATTTATACGAGACAAGACACGATTTTCCTCTGATATGATTTAAGCCAAGAAGATTCCTACTACTTTACTCACACAATGATATCAATTTCCACTCTCAACAGCTGCGGTTCTACTGGTTAATTTATTCAAAACTCACCAGAAAAATACGGTAGATTGTATTAAGTCGATACATATGTAACAACGGCAAATTTAAAAAAATCTAAAACACATAAATGGGATAAACCCTGGTCTATAAGGATATATTTTTCTAAGGTTTGATTATCTTATCCATATAATTAATCTGCCCCTTCAACAAAACTTTCATCTGGTTTTAAATACTCTATCTTTCATAAATTTACGTAAAGTTTTTAGAGTAAAGAGTTAGTGTTTTTTTTTATCAAAATAAATGTATTAAATGCATGTATCCATCTCTCTCTCTGTGTACACACGCATACACACACACATATATGTAGGGGAAAGTGTGGTACATTGATACAGCTTTTTTCTAAAAAAATTTTTGGTATTTAGAAAGCAGAAATGTCAAGTTATTTTTCTATGTGATTTCAGAAAAACCTGTGTAATGTGTTATAAAAATGTACAATCGTTGTTTTATATATTAGTTTTGCATGTAATTTTTAAAAAAATCAAAAAAAGTAATTTGTATCAATGTGCCTCATTCCCGGGGCAGATTGATACACTTTGATACATCTGGGGAAAATTGAGACAAAATAACACCAATGCATATTTTTCATAAAAAAGTAGTTAGCAAACCATTTTATATTATTTTTAAAAATTCAAATCACCCACACTTTATTTGTAAGCAATATTAAAGCAATCAAAATGAAATGTTTAATGACCTGATATTTTGGCTGTTCCTTGTCTCATTGTTGGCAGTAATAACTTGGTCATATCTGATACTTCAATCCCAGCATTATCTTCTTTCTTAGGAAAGATGAAAAATTACCAAGTTTTCTCTTTATAAACCGGCTTATATACAGAAAATAAAGGATAATTATATTAAAAAATATGTTTTTAATATAATTATCCTGTGCTGTTCTGCAACTTGTTTCTCTTACGTAACACTTTTCATTTAGAAAATACTTTTTTCTCTGAAGAATTGATATAAATTTGAGATTTTTCAGGCTGCCGCCCTTTTCTTTAATTAGTTCTACTAGCACGTATGTTGGTAAATTCGTACGTCTTCTCTTTGCAAAAATACTATAAAATGTTCTAATATAAAGAAATTAAAGTTATTTCTCTTCTGTAAAAACTAATATTAAAAATTTTTAGCGAAAAATGGTTGGATTAAGGAGTGCATTTAAAAAAAAATAACAAAAGGAAATGAAAAAATGAACTCTAGAAAAAGATTTAGATTGTATCAATGTGCCCCGACAAAGAGTGTAGCAATGTGCCCCATACAGACATTTTGAATAAAATGAGTCTCAAATCCAATACTTCATAATCTATCTAACAAAAAAATATCTGAAACTGATAAAGAGTAGTTTTACTTGCCAGAGAGAGTAATTTTTTCGGTTGAAAATACTGTAACAATTGTATAACACAATTTCAATTGTACAACTCAAATTTACTTTTGACCTACAAAACCAATTAATCACTCGTCCCATTTCAACAAACAACTGAATCATTCCAAAACTTTCTGCATATAGTTGAGTGCACTAGTATGACCTTTTGGAGCTGTTGTGAAACTTCCTGTGATGACCCTGTGTGCAGTACAGGAGGTGTATCAATGTGCCCCATGTATCAATGTTCCCCACATCCCCCTATATATATATATATGTGGCAAAAATGATATTTTTTCGCCAAAATTAACCTTTTACTATAGTAATTTTCCTTTAACAATATTCCAATATTTATTTATGAAATTAAAATTCTATTATTAGATCTAAACTGCTAATCTTTATAGAAACAATATAGCTACTTAATTCTCCTTAAAAATATATATATTCCGATGTGCGTAACTCTCAAAAATGACTCTAAATTAAAATATTCGTAAATAAACTCTATTTCTGAAATTCCCAATAAAACCCACCTTTCCTCTGTTTTTGTCAACCCGTTTTTTTAAGTCTTGTTAAATTTAGTACGAAAAAGCATATTTATTCAAAACATCATTCTTTTTTCCTCGCGTTTTATATTTATTACATATGAATAAATTCATTTATTTTCCTTTTTAATACAATTATTGTCTTTGGATCACATTCATATTTTAACTACTTTCAATTATAAGATAAGTTAAATAATAATCTTTTAAATAAAATTATCTTTTGCGGGAGTCATTTGATTCCACTGATTTGATCTTTAAGCAAGATATTAAACGCATGCCATTAAATAAGCAATAACTATTAATAAACAATGAACAATAAAATTTCTTTTTCATAGGAGTTTCAATAACTTAATCGGTAATTTTGATTTCTTTCAGTTCAAAATGGAATTGTATCAATCACGAATAAAATTCAAAAAGTCCTTTCAATTATTTACTAAATCTTTTCAATATTTTAATAAATATGCTTTTTCCAGAGTTTATCACATGCCTTTTTTTAATACTTAATTTTTAATACTTCTTTTCACTAGTTTACTAAATGCAGTTTTCAAATCTAGTCCACTCATTGACCATATGTTACCATAGGTTTTGTGGGATTGTCGTTCACTAGTAAACTACATAAATTTTTCATTTTAGTTGCGTTTCATCTTATGTTGGATCCAACATATTCTAATAAATTTTCTAATACAAAGAATAATTCTTAACAACAAAAACAACAACAACAAAAACAACAACAATAATAATAATAATAATATCAATAAATATAATAATATTCAATCATAAAAGTAACAATAATATTTCTTCAAATTATTCATATTTCTGAATAAGAGAATAAATCATATTACACTTCAGTACAGAAATAATAAGAATAATATAACAAGCATATAATCAAAAGAAAAACTATCACAGTTTGTTTACATATGTTTGTTTGCTACTTCATAGGGAAACTATTAGATGAGAAAAAAATCATTACTTAGCAAATAAAAAAATATCATATTTTTTAATTGTATAAGAAAGTATTTTTGCCAGCCGAAAGTTTATACAAAAAACGTATAATAAATATTTCAAAATCGAAATAGTATTCAATATAAATATTTAGAATGTGGACTCTCAACCAGTATTTCCTTGCAATAATTTTTCTGTGATAATCTTTTGCAAAACTGTATAGTTCGGTTATAAATTTTTCATATCTCAAACGTAGAATAATGTTTTGCCTACACATGATTTTTAAACTTGAATCATAAAACAACTTGGAATAATAGACGTGATTATAAATTCAGAAATGGAATATAGGATAACGTACTTAAAAAAGAAAATCTCCGTAGTTTCAAAAATCACTCAGAATAACATTATTATTTGGTTATATCTTTCTTTAAAATTCTCAATTTTTATAACCTTTAATATATAAATACCTATTCAAATAAATTACATAATACTAATGTTTGTAAACAGTTGGTAAAATAATGAGAAAGAGTATTAGGATTAAGTACATTAATTTTTAATTTTTCAACATCACTTTGAAAGTTGCTACAATCAAATAACACATCTTATGTCTCCATAAGGTACCCGATTTCACACCCAAAACTCCCAAAAGAAAAAATACTTGTATTTGTAATAGAGATTCAACAAAAGTTTGAGCATAGAGTCTTTTGCATTTAAGGTGAAATTCATGGGTTCGGGCTTTTTTAATTTTGAGTGCTTTGTTTGCTGGATATCTGTTTACACTCTCGTTGCCTCGCACAAAATTTTTACCTTCATATTAAAAAATCAGAAATTTCGAGAAATCGTAACTATATTTGCTGTTAACAATAACAAGAAATTCTATCTAATAAAAACATAGAATTTTTAAACACAACATTTATATTTTTAAATTTAAATCAACTCTTTAATTATATTATTTTATAAATTATAAACAGATTCAAAAATTTAGCGATAGGTTATTTCTTAATTAAAATCACAGAATTTTATTAAAAAATAATTATATTCCATCTGCCAAAACTCTTGCAGCAGCTTTGTCTAGTTCCATCTTTTCTTGCTCAAATGTATAAATTATAAAAATCCAGACATTATAGCTCACTGATGGCGGAAAATCTATAAAAAAGTATAAATACAAATGTTAACTCAATTTTCATAATAACTTTTCCCACATTTCCGTAATTTTATTTTCAATTTTCCTACGCGCTGCTACCATTAGTGATTAGTCTGTACAGTTGTTCCATCTCACGCTATGCTTCGGGGATGTGGGATTTGAGTCCCAGGCTCATCGACCAAACTGCCCTAGAATCTCGTAATAACTAGTACTACTAACATAGTAACTTAATTTATCATAAATACATTACTCCGAGAATGACTCTTTATATTAACAAAAAAAAGGCTATTAAATTTTATATTCTGGAATAAACCTTAATTAATATACTCCTTTATATTTCATTATTATCATACATTTACTTTTAATCCTACACAAAAGATAAGAAATATCATAACAGACCTTAATAAACAACAGTAAGTGTTGTAAGAACACCATGCTTTTCAATAAAATTTTTACGAACAAAAATCTTTTCATCTTCAGTAATGAAAAAAATTTAATTTAAGGCTTTAAATTGAATAATAAAATGTAAATATTCCCATTTCTAACAAATAATAGTAATAATAATAATAATATACATAAAAAATAAATATATAAGCATTACAAATAAAGAACAAATAAATAAACTGTATAAACATGTAAAAAAGAAGAGTAGTAGCAATCAATACGATTCTGAAAGTAACTCACTTTTAAGAAGTTATCATCGGCAATCCTGTTGGGGTCAAATATCCCAGTTAATATCCTTTTTATCACCAATTTTCAATCGATTGTTCTAAAAAGTTTTTTTTTCTTTGTCATCGCCAGAAATATTTAAAGTCACATATCCAATATCTCGACGGTGCGGCGAGACGATGAACATCTGGAAGGAAATAAAAACGCAAACTCATATCGAGCTGCCTTTTTCCCTGGCTTCAAGGTAAACTTCTTTAACGAGACAAGCATTTTTTTTTCTAAGTATGGTCATGACGACTCTTGAACAAAAACACTTGCCATAATGGCGGGAATGTTTTTTTGCGATCCACAAGTTGATATGAGTTCTGTTTCATATTAGACTCCCTCAATATACACAACAAATCCATATTAGACACAATTCGAGATTAGAAAATATCATATTATTTATTCTCTACTTCCGTCATTTAATCTTGTGAAAATTTAAGAATTATCGTGATGTTGTAGCATGGGAAGACAGAGAATTATCGTAGCACATGTCGTTCTAGTAAAAAAAGAAAGATTTCTCAGTTCAACGAAGGATTCGTTGCTAGTGAAAAAAAATTCAGAGGTTTCATTAAAAAAAAAAAAAAAAAACTAAACATGAGCAACTCCAAAATATTCTGTTTAAATGCAGTCATATGGAAAAAGAAATGCTCTAATGTAACCGGCAAAATGAATCTATTAGCAAAAACAAATATTCTATTCAAAATGATCGGCCTCTTTTTCCCCCTTCATATCATCTGTCAATTATCCGATCATCTACTTTGAAGTAACTCGCGCTTCCTATGTCAAAAATTCCTGGCGGAAAAAAGAATTATCTGGAACATTCTGTATGTTCGATACCCATGCTTTATATGTAAACAGCATCAGATATAATCCTTGAATAACCGTTCATAAAGTAATCTCTACACCCTTTCTTTAAAATATAATTTGATTTTTCGTATTTTCTTTAAAGCCGATGAAATGAAATGACTTTTAGAAGCGGCACGTTAGTGATTAGCATAGTTCGTAGAGTGCAGAGCCTCTAGTAATCTATTTTGAAATTATTACTGTTTTAATAGCACATATTTCATTTAAAGTAACTGTCGTCAAATACCACAGACATATACACATAAGTTCGACTTGTGTTTGTAAATCTTTAAGAACAATATCAAGTATGTGCAATATTGTATCTAAATCATTACCAATTTTTAAAAGAAAAAGGTGCAAATAAAAGAAAAACACACCTACAAATTCTTTAAAAAAAATAAAATATTTACTTATTTAATTATGTGCATAAACATGTTTTTACTTTCAATAAAATATTACTATTTCAAAAGGATTTAGCTTTCAATTACAAAAATATAGAGTTTTAAAATATAACAAATGAAATTGTATTTTCTTTTTCTGTCAAATAAATGGATTTGTTTTGCTAAATGGTATTAATGTAAAATTTTACTGAATGGAGATTAAAAAAAAAGAACAATTAATACGCCTCTCATAAGTATATACTTTTTTCGAGACCATTTTATTTTATTGTATTTTGTTAATAAAATAAACAGTGTTTATTTCGTCTTACTTAAAGGATTATATGATTTTATGTATTTTTTTTTTTCAAATTAGGAATATAATTTTATATAACAGCAAAAGAGTTAATTTAATTTTTTCTCAGTAAAAATATTCATAATTTCTTTAATACTATAATGCCTTATTAAGTATATATTTAGATCCTTTTTTCTGAAAACTATTCTTCAGTTTCTTTGTCCTTTTTTTAAAAAAATAAAAAAATAGTAGAATATTATAAAGAAATTATTTTGAAAAATGTATATAAAAAAAGAATGTACAAATAACAAAGATTAGGTTAATTTAAAAAAAGATTGTTTTTGTGCTTATTATTGCTAATCTCAAAGTTAGAATAGTTGAGTAAAGACGCAATTTTTCAGCTAAGAATTTATTTGCACAAATTCAGTCGATTGATCATAACTTTCTTTCTTTTTTTTATAATTCCAGTATGTATTCTTAAACTTTTCTGAGATAGTTAATAAATGCAAAAAATAGCAAAAATCGAAAATTAGTAATTTTCGAACCAATTCCTAAGAATAAAATATCTTCTAATAAAAATTACACATTTAAATGTGATACATTTATTATTAAATTTTAGCATATAAGAAAGGCCGCGTTGTTTGTTAGTATTTTAATAATCAACCTATCTTAAACTTAATCAATAGTTTTTAATTAAATTTAACTTCCGTCATCTTAAAATTACTATTTTTATTTTATCTTTATTTTTTTTTACCTATTTAAAAAATTAAAATTTTAATGCATAACTTCTTTCACGCTCCAATTGGCAATGCGCTTGTAACAGTTCTCTTACTGTAATCGCATTCGAAACTTTTTATTCTCATCAAGATTCTCTCGGGTCTGTTACAGAATTTTTTTCACGTTTTAGGGAATAACAGTACACCAAAGTTACTCTTCTCACTGGTAATTAATAAATTTTATAATTATTATAATGAGTATAAAACATAAACTCATTAAAATGAAAATTGCCAAGGACAGGCAGTGCCGCTCATAATGCCACTGGTTTTGGTTATTCCCCATCTCAAATACTCTTTCGTCGTGATCTTCGTCTAGCTGCGGATCTTTTGTTTGGCCGTCCTCCTGATGCTCCTTCATCGCCTGGGGAATATATGGATGAACTCCAAGCACGGATCGAGGAGATTCATTGTCTGCCGAGTAACCCAATCGGACTGGCATCAGAAAAGATGAAAACACGGTACGACATAAAGGCAACTGGACATGAGTTTAACGAAGGTGACAAAGTTTGGTTGTGGAATCCCATACGTCGTAAAGGACTGTCGACGGAAGAAACTGGGATGGTCCTTACGCAGTCATCAACAGGCTGAATGTATGTCGTCGTACGTATACGAAAATCGCCACACACCAAGCCCAAGGTCGTACATTATATCCGGCTACCCCCTTACTTTGTCCAAAGTGATTAGAAACTCGAAACTGGAATTTCAGACAATGGTCATGGAAGTCACCTTTTTAAAATATGTAAATAGTAATTAGTTTATTTATGTAAATCTTATTGTTATTATTTTTAAGTGTTTTCCTCTAAATCTATGATTGCACTGCCCGTTACGTGCAGTCTTTGAGGAGGGTGTAGTGTCAAGAATTTTTTAAATAGTTAGTATTTTTGTACTGTAAAATAATGTAAATAATCGTATTGAGCTCTATTCCTTTGCTAATATTAGTTTTTGTTAGATTGTTTCTATTTGTTAACTTTTTATCTGACAAACCTGTCTATTATTTTTCACTGAATGTCTCTGGCAATTTATCGAAGTATTATAGTTATCGCCATGTTGGTGTCATTTTTATGACTAATTTGGATCGCCAAATTTGGCGATATATCAGTAAGTTGGCGACAAACTTCGCAATTGTTGGCGATGGTACCCTCTTACTATTGTAACCCCCTTAAAGGTATACAGGTACATTGAATGCTGTTCCGGTGTATTCTGGATTTTTTAGAAACATGTAGAAATTTCCAGTGCATGCCCCGTGGCTATATATATATGAGAACGATGCAAAGCGGGATGTTATTTTCTGTTAGTCAGTCATTGAGTGAGCTAGTAGACGATTCTTTAAGCAGGTTTTCTTCACTATTGCGGTTTATCCACGCTGTTTTGCATTTCATATAGTTTAAAGACGTTGTGTAAAGAGTCTCTGTGACATATAGCTGTATTTGAACGTTAGATTTGCTCAGTTATTTTGGAAAATCTGGCACTATTTGTGAGTTAAAAGACTCTGTAGCTGTAAAGATTTGTTAATAAATTACGCTTCATTTTTTTAAGAGACTGTAAATTTTGGAACTTGATACACCATAAGATCAGAACCCCTATATACGCTACGTTATTGTTTAATACCTCCCAACTTTGTGTGTAAAATCTGTATTCATTTACAAAAAATGCTTTTCACATTATGTCCACAATTTCATTCTGGCAAAAAATGTTATAAAGGCCAAACATATCTCTGTGTACCGCATACGTCATTTTGCGTATGGCAACACTTTGAAATTTGAAATGAAATTTCGGTTTTTTAATTTCTGCTACCGTAGACTTTTAAACTTCCAAATGTTACACAATTTTAATTTTTAAACCGTTGTATAGAAAAAAAATTGTACTTATAAATACAATTTGCTTGAACACTGTATCTCAATTTATTTTTAAGATATTAATTTTTTTAGTAGTTTTTAATACTATTTTCCTAATTGTGGCAACAGAAATATTCCCTTATTGATTAAAAGTAAAGGAAAAATAGCACAGAGTAAAAAGTAAGAATAGAAATGAAGTATGATGTTTGGAAGAAACGCCAAAATTTCAAAACTAAAATCCGCCACATTAAGCCCAAACACCGGGTGCTTTCGCAAAAAAGGCAATTTTTTTAAAAAATTATTAATACAATGAAATGCTACTTTAGAATGTTTAAATATACGCACATTTTTATTTCATGAAAAAATGCGCGTCTGATGTAAAATAATTTGGTCCCTTTGGACGTGATTGTTTGTTTGGGCCAAATGAAGGTATTGGAATTTGACCCGCATCATATTGAAAAAATGTTTTTACAGTTCTATCTATCTCTTTCCACCATGGAAAAATAATAGATAACTGTACCGTTTTGTTGTCATTTTCTGATAAAAGGTGAAAAAAATGGAAATAGAAATGCATGCTATGATACGAATATCGCCTGTTTTAAAAGAAACCCGCTGAATTTTGGTTTTACTTTGTTTTTAATTTTCGATTTAATTATTTTTATTTTATTGCAAACTTATTTCACATGAGATTCAACACTTTCTCTTAACAAAAATGTATTTTAATGAATAGTTGTGTGACTTATTTTCTCTACTTTTACTTTTATTTACTCCTGGTATGTAAATTCTGTGATGGTAAGAATGATGTCAGGTTTAGATTTCAGGTGAAAAAAAATCTTCAACTAAGTTTTATTGAAACAATATTTTGTTAATTTTATGTTAAGTTTATTTTGTTTAGTATTTAGACTTACTAATATAACGTGCAATTTTATTCTAATTTTATAGGTCTAATGTAAATCAATGAAACACTTATTTCTTAAACAGTTTCTTTCGTCGAAATTCGAACGGTTCTCTATCTTGTAATTTTAAATGTCAGTATAGAAATTACTAAGATATACGGTATTTAATACACAGTAATAAGAATAATGTAGTAAGATGACATGTTGTACAAGATGACGAATCACGTAGTTTTCCTATGAATAGGTGTTGTAGGAAACACAGCCGCTCAGGAGAAAAAGGGTATTACTGGTACTTTTATTTCCATTTATGTTCTTTCCAAAATATTTTAAGAGCTGATTTTTATTGCTATTTCGTTTTAACACTTCTGGTAAGTTTCCAAAATCTTTTACGTGACTTCTTTATTTACCTACATAAGAAATAAATCTGCTGCTTTTAATGAATACTGGTACACCTGGTCTTTTCGCAAAGCATAAATGGCCGCTATTTTCCTGCTTCTTCACATTAATGTGTATGTGTGTGTGTGTGGGGGGGGGGCGACTTGCTTACAATGAGTTTATATGTAAGCAATATTTTTGGCACTAAGTATTATTATAGAATTTTTTTAATATTTCCTTTTATTCTTTCTCAAAAATGTACAAATAAAATTCTTACCTACAATTTATCTAATTTTTTTAATAAGTTTTATTTTTTTTTTAATAATTTAATACAATTTCTACCAGTGCTAAATGACTTCGATTTATGGTTTTTCATAAGTATTTTTTAGATTGAAATAATTAAAAATCATTTTTATTTCATACACTTCTTAATGCCTATTAAATTAATAAACTGTGAGCTAAATAAATATTAATTAATGTTTAAAAAATGTGCCATTTGCCACAAGTTTATTGAATATTAATATTCTATCACAAACAATATGGAATTTGAAACAATTAAAAATGTTTAAAAACTATCATTAATAAATAAAAATATATGATAAAATAGTTTCTATTTATTTCTTAGTACTACTGCGAATGAATTATTCTGTGTGAATATGAAAAATGTTTACATTCAAATTTAAAAAAAAAAAAAAAAAAAAAAAGTTATATAGGTGATTTTATTTTTATTAAAATCCAATTCCATGTAAAAATAAATAAATAATAAAAAAGAATAATGACACTCACAAAGAGGATAATTCGACTTTTTCTCTTTTTATTTAGGATTTTTTATCTCTCGCATTTTTTATTCTACATGTATTTATTATTATTATTATTAATTTTTCTATCTATTCATATTTTAAACAAAAACAAGCACAAATATGTTGTCAAAACAGTTTACTTGAAAAAAAATATTTTTATATTTACATTGTACTTATATTATGCCATGCTTCTTTTTTAAGGTTTGAAAAATAAATAAGAGTGACTATTGAAAAAGACATTTGCTATCAAAATACCTTGGTAAAATAAAAATAAACTGATAAATCATATGTTATGTTATGGAAACAAGCGAATATTTTTATCTGAAATGTTTCTGATACAGGAAAATGAAAAATCACTTCTAAATGGATTCTTGTAAAATTTCCAATATGTTATCCTAGATAGAGATTAAAAAGAAAAGTTTTGAATTTTCATAGAAGCTGATGGTAACTACACTTGTGCAATTTTTCAGAAGTGTGAATTTTTCGTTTGTTAAAGATCAACATAAAAATATTAAATAAATCCATTTAAGGACTTATGGGGCATACAATGTTCTTAAATTTTTTAACGCGTATATAGCAGCCTAAAAAATAGAGCTAAAAGATTATAAGGCTAAATGATATGGACGTAAAAAGACTATGATACTGTAAGGTTTTAAAATAATATCTTTTAAATACTATAGGCATATATAAGTAACTATTAATTGCATTATAATGTATGAGCCATTGAATTTTATAACTTATACCACATTGAACATGGAGGAAAAAAATAAATAATTAAAATGAATACAAATGAAATTTGTAGAACCAAATTAGAATTTTCGGGCACCAAATATTTTGGAACTACAAAT
Organism: Maratus speculifer; assembly: GCA_964019185.1. Lineage (NCBI taxonomy): Eukaryota > Metazoa > Arthropoda > Arachnida > Araneae > Salticidae > Maratus > Maratus speculifer. Next base: position 100,715,466 of record OZ025291.1, on the reverse strand, counting down.
GATTGTGTTTTCATCTTTGTATTTGCCATGAAAAAGCAAAATAATACGAATTTGGGGCTACCAACGCACACAAAACCAAAATTAAATGACGAAAAAACATCAGAAATAAGGCACATCAAAACTACCAAATTGGATGGCAGAATAAAAAAAGAAAAAGTAAAAATAATTATCGTCAACATGATAATAATAAATAAATAAATACATTAAAAACGGACTAATGTGATAACAGAAAAAATAAACCACAGTTTACCCTATTAAAATTTAAAACAAAAACATCTAATTTGACTATGCTATGCTAAACTCAATATCTTAATGTAAGATTATTTAAGATTTAAAAATAGATAATTAATATATTTACTCTATATACTTAGAATAGAATTATAGGTCTCCAATTTATTAAAAGTTAGGTACAATTTAATCATATAAATTAATTAAATTATACTAATACAATTAATTGATGTAACTATATAATTATCCATACATTAGTATCAATAAAACATGCATTAAAATATGTTTTTCAATTTAACAAATGCATTTTTCACTCTCTCTCTCTTTTTTTAATTAACCATTGCTATATATATAATACATGAAAAAGTATGCATTTTTTAATTAAGTATTTAAAATGCTTTGGTATACTTTAATAAAATTCGATTTTAAGCAAATAGCTGAAACTTCCCAAAATTGTACAACTCACTTGTTTGTTTATAAATGGTTCAACATTATAAATCTGAGTGAAACATTCTTTAAATAACGAAAAATATTTTCTCAAAACTCTTGAATTTTTAAAAGAGTTTAGTAGAATTTTTTTCTTTTAAAATTTTCGAACTCCTTTAAAAAGTAATTTTCGATCAAGATATCGATTTTTCATTTTGGCAATAATGTTAAAATTTGATCTTTTATCTATCGAAATTTGCTTAAATTTTGTCTGTATCTAAAGCATAACCCGAGTTACAGCCGTTTAAATTTGCTTCTGTTACAGATTTTGAATTGTGTTTCAAAGTTATTTTTAGCTTTTTTTATAATAAAAATTTTCAGACTTTTATTATACGCAAAATATCCTAAAACAAACAAAAAAAATGTATGCAGGCATTGCCACGAAATTTTCTGTACATTTTTAAAATGTCTTTTTCGGGAATAGACTACACTCATGATAATATTTAAATAGTTTTATATTTACACTGGTATCAATAACAAATTTGAGAAACATTTTGCGAATTTTTCATTACATTAGTACTCTAACTGCCATATTATCTTAGATAGAGATGCAATTATAATGTGTATAGTCTACTCCCTAGAGAAAGTTATTCTGTTTATTATACAATTTTCAAAATGTCAATACATTGTTTTATTTCTGAATTACCGAGTTTAGGAGAAATGTCAATTTTTGGCGTAATTTTGATTATTTTTCTCTTTAGCAAATATTTTTTGGGAATTGCTACACATTTTACATTTTTTTTAAATTTTAAAGTAAATGCCATTATAAAAATAGATATCAAGAGAAAATTTCGAAATTTTCAAAAAATCCCTTCCAAAGGTATACGCGGATACCTGAAATTAATGTGAAAATTGCCTTTTATTATTATGGAATAAATATATTTTCTGACATCACATCAACTTTTAATGTGATATCTTTAACAGTTTTTTTAAGTGTACTAAACAAACACATTGTTCAAAAATAATGCAAAAAATTAGTTGGTTCTTGAAAACTAATGTATGCATGAAATTATTTTACTTTGATTTATGTACGAGCTATAATGCATATATTTACAGCATTTTTTCCCATTTCTTTTGCGAACATAAATATTTCGCAAAAACTGCGTTATAGTGTTTGACGAGATGCTCCATGCTTAAGCTGTTTTATCAGAGATTTTAAAGTATTATTTGTAAAATACTACATTTACCAAACAAATTTATATGTACGTTGTCTCAAATGTATTATTTATATAAAAACAACTGGAATCGAATTCACTTTTAAAGTTTAAGGAGTTTTTTAATTTTACGTCAGATAAAACGTGTGGATTTTATTATTTTTGTGTTTTTTTCTTAATGAAAAAAAAATTTATTTTAACGTTTGTATAATTAACTACATATGTAAATAACACTAAAAAACATCGATTTGTTATTGTGTTAAATCCGTAATGTGTATATAAATAAATATTTGAAAAAAAATAACTCCATATAATCAACTATCTTGATTTTGTTATATTGTGAATTATCATTATTTTTATATGTCAATACATGGTTTTTTATTGAACGATTTTCACGTATCAGCTTCAGCATGTCTCATGGGAGAAAATTTTAAAACTCACGCATCAACTTAAGTGTTCGAGATATGTGCCAGAATACCAGTAAATGTTTTGAAAATGTTTTTAACAACCCCGAATAGCGGTCTACTTAATGAGCAATTTTTCAATCCCCAATAATTGTAGGGTTGTATATTTTTACTTCTAAACGGCAAACATCCCGATTAAGAAAAAAACGCTTAGCGATCTGTAATCGTTTGTTTTTCAAGGGTTTTAAATATAAATATAATATTTGATAAATGGTACTGTGCCAGATTATGTATACTTTAATTTTTGGAAAATGTAGTCATTTATTGTACGCTGATCCTCCAATAATTATGCAAATAAAACTAATATTCATATTAAATGCATGTGTGTTATACCTTCCTCCTTGATTCTGTAAATATACAAAGATCTACTGTATAATAATATCTAAAAGTCGATATGTACGCAAATAATTTTTCTCTCTGTAAAATAAATAGCTTCATAAAACTTCAATGTATGAATGCACGTTTTATTTCTCCAAATTTGCGTGACAAATTGAGTTTCGTATGAATTGCCTTCGCTATAATTAAATGAATTTTTTAAATTCATTTATAATGAGAAAAAGTAAAAGATGAGTAATTTAAATGAGCAATGTAAATCAAGAATATTAAAACATTTAAAAAATACTTATTCATGGTCCAATAAATTACAGCTCTTTCCAGAGAATCCAAACCCATTTTTTTGTTTTAAGAGTGTACAAACATATAGATTGTGATAAAGGTATTAGATATTTTTTAAATTATTGGTAAGAATTAAATATAAATTTTTTATGCTCCCAATTTTAAGGCACGTAAAATGTAATATGTATATATGTGTGTTTGTGTAAAACAAAGCAAATTAAAACAAGTTTTGCTTTTGAATAGTTATTTTACAAAACATTTCTAGGATACAAAAACAAATGAAACGATTTCTAGCAAATACAATTGTATAAGTTATATTTCAAGCTAAATTGTCACTCAAAATAACTAGATTTTAAAAAATATATAAACCTTTCAAAAAATCCTTCTTACTTTTTGTAACCTGAAATCTCGTTTTTCCTTAATTGAATAAATCTAAAAATTAAAAAATGTAATAGTTCAACTGATATAATAATTTGAAATCCAAAACAAAATAATAATCTCTTCTTATGAACTGAAAAAAATAAAAATAAAAAGCAAAAATAGAGTCAATGGTTTATAAATAATATAGCCATTTTCTGTATTAACCGAAAAAAATAAATCAGTTGCATAGCAGAGATAAAGAACTTATTATTCACAGTCTATAGATTCGGGTAATGAAAAAATAAGTATATTGCTAAATTTATAAGCCGATTAATTTTTTGATAACTGCAATGATTAAAATATTTTAAAGCTACATAAAAAAGTGAAGTATTAAAAATTTTATTGAAGTATTTCTAACAAGTAGGAAATAAAATAAAACATATGGCGTGTTGTTAAACATGTCATATGCTCTTTAAAATGCTTATAACAGATAAAATAAACTATTATTTTTATATTAATATATTTTTTAATTGTAACATGTAAAAACTTAACCACATTTTATTCAGAATATCTAAATAAGTTGTTTGAGGTTTTTATTTTAAGTTTTTTTTTCAATAATTGAGAACTTTTATTTAAAACGAGCTGTATTTTCTCATTCTGTATAGAAAACATGAATTCAAACATGAAACAAAACATAATTTTAGACTAATTTCTTTCTTTTTATAATAAGTTGGGAATTTATGAAATTTTTATCACTTCTATCAGTTTTAATATTTCCTCGTTAATTTAAATAATTCTTCTTAGATATATATTTTTGAAAACTCCTGAAAATGGTTTTAAAGACGAAACCAGAAAGTCGAGTATAATTTCTATTTTTGTTATTTTAAGTTTTAAATCTTTGAATAGAATTTCGAAATAAAATGGACGCCGGGCAGTAACTTGTTTTTATTTCACATAATTATTTTTTGTTGAATAATACTCATGTGGTTTACTTTAAAATATTTATATTTCGTCATCTCTCTGTCGAGTATACATATGCCTAAAACAGTGTTGAATTCAGACTTTTTACTTGTGAGGGATTTCTGATGGAACAATTTGCGCAAAATACGAATTTGAACAAAAATAGTCATAGAAAAATAGTTTTTTCAAATAGTAATATTCATTTATTTTAAACAAACAGAAAATGTTGAATGTACGCTTGGTAATTACGTAAATTAACTTTTTCCTATTATGATTAAAATTTCTGAAGGAAAAATGTTAAACACTGAAAAAAAAATGCTGATTTTGTGAAAGTTATCTACAGAAATGAGCTGAATGGGTTTTGAAAACAATCAGTATTGATATATTTAAAACACAAGGCAATAATGTAAAGACTTATGAATGAATATTATTTAGTTTTTTTTATTTGTCCGTATTTTAATTTCCTAAAACAAATATTTATTTTTAAATATGTCATAATAGAGCGATATTCACGTAACTGATGTTAAGGAACAATTTTTTAACTGTTATTATACCTACATATTTTTCGAAACGGATTGCAGATTTCGAAAAGGAAATGTCTATAGGTATAGCAGTTATTTTATTTTTCTTTTTTTCATATCTAGATATGCTCTTTTATGCTCGTTAAAAAATAGCTATTTGTTTTTGCTATTTTAATAACAATGTCAATGGAAGAATATTAAAAATTTGAAAAAAAAATGAATTTTTGAAAATGACTTAAGAAATAAATGTTTTAATAAGAGTAAACATTAATATTTTTTAACACAACACCACGTTATAAAGATATATGGACGTAAATGAGATTTTGTAGTTTTGGTTGTTTGTATTATGATTTCCGAAACAGTTATGTATATTTGTAGAAAACAAAAGTTTTTCAAATCACAACTAAATTCAGAGACATAAATTCTGACACCGTTAATCTTTTAGAGCTTCTATTATTATTATTAAACATTTACAAAAAAAGAAGATTATTTACAAAGTTCTATTTACAATTTAAACCATCATAAGTTTTCGTTAATCAATACACATCTCACGCGGGAAGTCATCACCATGGAACATTCTTTTTCCGACCCAAAACCACCGTTCCATAAAACGTTCTCTTCGGCTCACTTCGGCACTTCGTTGAATTTGATCTAATCCTTTAATCGTCTGCCTTTCTGGACAGCCTTGGTCTCAGAGTGATGAAATGGGGAAGCTACGAGACATATAACTGTCAGGCTAGTTGGAGCAAGAATGTCGCTCCCACATATGTATATACGGAATATACTTATATATATATAACGAAATTTACATAAATGACCTTGGTTAACGAATTAAAAAAATGCTTGTATGCATACATTTTGAAATGGGGTAAAGGAGTAGAAAGGGAAGAAAGTATGTATGTACCCATGTAGAAAGAGAAATGACTATAAATAGCACAGTTAATTCTGTTTTCTGTTTTTCCTCTCTAGAATAAAAGTGGCAATAGGAATTTTTAAAGATGGTGCAAATCGCAAAAATTATAAAATGGCGTACGAAAAAGAATGTTTTTGGAACGGTAATTTTGATACTTTCGCAAATAAATGGACACCTCATAAACAGAAATCAACTTAGGTGTGATTAGGTGCATTCGATTTGTTTGTATTTCCATTTACGAAAATGACGATAATTTTAGAAATCACAGGAAAAAAAATCACAATTATAAGTATCACAGGTGAATTATATTTCAATAGTTAATAATCGTATTTACGAAACAAATTGAACAATGTAATTATAATTAAAATGAATGTAGGTATGAACTAGAGTGTATATTGTTTTTCTACTTGATAATATTTACATTTAATACAGCCATTTTTAAATAACTGTTTAATAAAACCTATGATTTGAAAGAGATTTTTATAGTTAGATAAGAATATTTTATTGTTGATTTTGGATTAGGTTTTAAGACTATTATTCAATTTTAACACCATTATTCAATTCTGCTAAAACTAATGTAATTACGTATTCAGCGTTCACAGTAGTTCCAAATAAATAAATAAATAAATAGCCGTCGATTTATTCTTTATCGCAGTTTCAAATATCAGACTAGATTCTGGCACTGTTAAGGTTAATTGGATGGTTTAGACCTCCAGTATTTATCCAAAAATGTTCTGAGGGGAGAGCATAGGCGGCATCAACCAATAAATGGCTAGTTGGAATTCGAGCTGGAACTATTTCACACACATGTAAATTTACAACTATTACACTTTTTAACATTTAAAAACAATCAATATTACTATTAGAACATTGATTTAGCTGATAATGGTTATACTTTTCAGTTTCTACGAGTCAAATAATCATGAAATACAACAAAATCGTTGTTAACGTTTATTACATTATTACTTTATGTTTAAATATAGAAAAAAAATATCTTACAGATAAATTGTAATCATTTACAAACAAATCATACCTTTATAAGGGACAATGTACTTAGCTTAAAAATAATGTAAACATTTGCTTGGGTTTTTTAAAATAAATGCAAAACTATTATATATTTTTTATATTTTCCAGTTTACTTCTAACAATAAAAACCAGTTCGATAAATAGAAATAATATTTACGCTTTTTATCTATTCTAATTTTCAGAGGCAATTTTTTATAATATGTTAAAAAAGGCCAATAAATTTAACTACAAATAATATGATTAATTTCTATTTTTTTTTCTTTTAGTTAAACTGTATTCGATAAATAGTTTAGATATAACTATTCTTTAGACTTCTCTTCGATTGTGCAAAAGTTTTCTCTGATAAAGCTGTTATATGTAAACTTCCCAGACCCCATGGGAATTTTTTGTTTGTTCATCTATTTTAACACTCAAAGAAATCTTTTATCCAAAATCTGTACCGTTCTATAAGAAGATTCTTCTGCCCGATAACTTGAGTTTGAGAGAATTAAATCCTTCTGATAGCTCCAAAGATAGAGTTCTTTTTAAGAGTTCTATTCCATACTATATTTTCAAATGCAAATAAATATATTTTCTAAAAGCGCAATATACATACATATATATTTTATAATGTAAATTAATAACATAAAACATTGATGAATATTTGAATTTTCTTGCACTGAAACTGACAAGACATAGGCACAAAATGCACTTCCCTAACACTATTTAATGTATTGAGAAATTAAAAATTTTTACGGATTACTCCGTATAAAAAAACTTTTTTATTAAAATTCTAAAATATTTTAATCTACTTTCTTCTTAAGTGTAGTTCAGATTTTTTTTAAATTTATGTTAAAGCAGGAAATATTTTCTTTCCAATTCTAAAATCTGGTGTCAAAAAAGGATGTTGGCAATTCAAAGGTTACAGCTAATTACTTTATAATATAAAAAATAATATTTAACGGCAAAACAAATGATATACGATAGAAAATAATATAAGTAATATAAAACAAATTAAAAGGTATTTTTTATTGATTGCATGTAATTGAAACTGTAGATAACGCCATCGTTTGGACATTTCGAAGAATTCTTACCGGAAACTGTTTTTTCACATAAGGTAAGAGAAAGTATAGCTTTAACCAGTTGATCAAGAACTGTTATTTTTTCAATTGAATGAAAAAGTCTCCGTCTCCGCCAGAAATTGTTCCTGGGATCTTTTGACTCAAGCAACTAATTATCCGTCAACATACACTGTTAAAAGTAATGGTGACACATTGCACCTATACGGAGTGAAAGGCTTGTCTCACTGGTGACAACCCTAAAGGAGCCAGAATGGCACCTTTAATTAAGGTGAAAAGATGGCACCCTTAATCCAGAGTGCCCTATAATAAAAAACAAAATTATATAAACCGACTTTTGGCCCTAGAAGGATTCGAACCCACAACGTCTGATAGCAAGCTCAGTGCTCTAGCGACTCGGCCATCGAACTCGCCTTCAAAGTCTCTCTGAAATGTTCAAATGTTCTGAAATTCAAAGGTTGCTTTATATAAAAAAGCTCGCCAAAAGTTAGCCATCCGAAGTTCTAAACGAAATTGGAATAGCGTATAGCGGTGATAGTCATCGTAGGTAGAAATTGCTGTAGTTGAAGGGGAAGGATACAAGTCACAGAGCATGCGCAAATGACTAAGGGGTGAAAATCTTCCAACGGTATGCATTGCGCGGCACCCTAATTAGCGTCAATCACCCAGTCAGAGATCGAACGGCACCTCAAACACATTTTGAAGCCCGCGGGTGTCAAATGCAACCGGTTTGTCACCTTTATTTTTAACAGTGTAACTATCGTGGCGAGACTCGTTGAAACTCTTAACCCAGCTAACCGAAAAAATAGTATTTCATCTGGTCAATTAACTGCAAGAGCGCAAGAAAATATATGGAAGTTACGGAACTCTTTATACGTAATTATACTCGATTAATTTTAACACAAATTTTCTAATTGGTGGGTAAAACATATCGGTTGTAATTTTATTTAAAAAAAACGCAAATCTTATGATTTATTTACCACTTGGAATGTTTGTATTAAAATAATTTAGTTTAATTATATATCCAACTCATACTGGAGTTTCTTAGCTGTGTTATTACTATTTTTGATCTATTTCTGATAACAAGCTAGATGCGATTATCAAGTACTTTATGTCGGTGAATTGTGTCAGCCACATGCATCCAGGAAAATATAATTAGATCCCTGACATATTAACATTATGATAGAAATAAGTCTTTTAAATTATGCACTTATGAACCATAAATAAATTTAAGAAACTTTCATAACAGATCACTAATTTATTTTATTTAAGAATACTAACTTAATTAGACATTTTAATCAACTATATTAACGAATAAAGTATTGCCGGAAATAACATTTACGGCAATACTTTATGCTTTACAGCTAATACATTACTAATACATTAATGCTTATACTTTTTATTTACATTTTAATGCTAAAAATTAGCTGATAAACATTAAAGACTGTGTTTACCGTACACCAGTGTTTTCAAGATAAACCATTTCCTTTAAAGGGAAGCGAAAATATCCTGTTGCTTAAATATATATTTGAATAAACTTGTTTTTAAACGCTTTTTATGAAGACAACTGCCCAGTTTTAACAAAACTATTTATTCAATTAATGAGCTTCTATTAATTTAAGATGAGGCTTATTTTAGAGAGTTATGTTTAAATAATATGATTCAACGAGGAGAAAAGTTATTTTGTGCAATCAGATTAAATTTATTTCTTAATCTTTCAAGTAACATATTTTCTTTGCAGTGTTTAAATATTTTATTCTATAAAAAAGTTGATTTTTCAAATAACCAAAACAAACAAAAAATGTTTAAAATAATTTTTTAAATTTAATAATTAAAAAATAAATTCCTATTATAGTGAGCTAGTGTTACGCATTTACTGAATAATACAAAAAATGTGTTTCATTAGTGTCAGGTAAATATCGTCTGCGACGAGCTAAAATTGCATATTTTTTTCATCTCATTTGTTACGAATCAATGCAAGTTTCTTTTTTACTTTTTTCAGTGTGTGGCAACAGTCTATGTTCATTTTTGTTTTAAAATGTAAAAAGGAATAGAATGTTGTAGCTTGTAAGCCGTGCAATGGCTTCCATATTTTGATGAGAAACTAAAGAGATTACAATCTGCTGTGTAGTGTTAAAGTGTAAGAACCAGCAGTGTTAGGTTACTTATTACTTTAAAATGCAAAAACTATTAGAACATGTAATAAAAGTAAACATATAAATGCATAAAATAAAATAACACTTTCATATTATATTAACTACACGTATCATATTAAAGGCAAGTCAAAGTATTTTTTTCATTTCTTGACAGAAGAAGAGTGATGTAATATATTTAATTTTTATTGTAAATTTTAGAAAAAAACATTTCATCTGTATGTCCAATCACAAAAAAAGAAAAAAAAAAGTAATGCATAAGCCATTTAAGTGAAATATCTAATTTAAATTTCGGGGGAATGTATAACATAAGATAAACAACAATCAAGTAATTTTCGATAACACATGATTTCGTGTTTTAAGTATCACGTATAAAATTAAACAGAGAATAGAAAAAAAGTGCGATGGTCTGCAAATGCAAGAAAATGTAAAGCGCAACTTATAGAAATAATATAAATCTATAATAGATGTATTTTTCAATAACTAGACACTTTATCACCTTTTTAAAATAAAATTAAATGCTCTAAATGTTAAATTTTGTGTTTTGGACTTGCGATGGATAATTCAAATCTGTCGAAGACAAATTGAATTAAATAAATCAAAGTATCATTAATGCGACAATTGCTAGATATTAATCAGCGTTAAAATTCAATTAAGATTTATGGATTACTATGCCCAAAATATGTTCCTTAAATCAGATATTAGTTCATTTCAGTATGAAGATTGTGTTTAGAAATTAAATAATAAGTGTTGCAATCTTTACTGTACATCAGAATTATTATTGGATTTTTTTTAAATGTGCGTAAAAAATACAGACAAGACTTCCTTATATTTATATAAAAAACAACAACAGCTTGAGGTACTAGTAGAGAATGGTGGAAAAGATTTAAGAGCTGAATTACCCTTTTTGTCTAAAGCCAAGGCAATTTTTAACTAGGTATAAGATTAAAATCCTTTGTATATTGTTTAAATACAAATAATAATAATATTGAGATATAAACTATTCATGATAATTCTCCTGACTATTATATGTATATGGTATACTGATAGCAATTCATGAATGATATTTTTATTTTAGTACAAATGGTTTCCTTTTTATGTAATGGGATATTCTTTGTTTACAAATGCATGCAAGTAAAATACTATTATTCTGAACGATCCAAGCATACTATTCAAGCGCTCTCTCTTTATGATCTTGTGATAGCAGCAAATAGCAGCAGAATAAAAAAAGTGCGGTTCCAGCCATTTGAATTAAGAATGTTTTACGTAAAATTATTACCATAAACATACTGTATTTCAGAATATATCCAATGTTCTTTTGTCCGCATGCTGGGCTGAACTTAGAGATATAATTGTATGGCTTTACCATTTCTCAATTAAAAATCATATTGCTATAAGAGAGACTCATGGTAATAAATGTAACAATTTTTCACCTGAATTTAGGAATTGGATGATCGGAAAGTTTTTTTTAAATAGACAGAACAATATTTTTAATGTGATAAACGCGGTGACTTTAGAAATGACAAATAGAATTCTGGTAAATGGTTATAATTGTAGATGCATGGTTATGGTTGACGAAGTAATAATTCTAGAAGTAATGCTAAGACTTATTGAAGTAGTGTTGGCAATTGTGCTTATAGAGTTTTTGCTATCTTTTAGAGAGGTAATTTTCAGGGTAGGAATTTTTCCATTTTTCGATTGGTGCAGTTAATTGCGGTTGAAGTTCATAAAAGTAGAAAGGTGGTCTGGTAGAAAGACTAGTCAATTTTCGTCTTTTAAGTTTAATACATCTTTTTAGATGCATACATACTTCCATATTTTTATATTTGAGGCTCTTTTTTATGTATCTGAACCCGCCTACAAAATAGCTTAATCGTACGACCTCACACAGAAAAGAAAAATTAGACAATTGTCCTTTTTAATAACAAAAATATTTTATGCTTTTTCGTTTGATGATTTTATAGAATATTCTGTTTTTATATAAAATGAAATTTTTATAATAAATGCTATTTTTATCCATTAACCCTTTCCGGCACGGGCAAAATCTGTTAGTAAAATGAGAATATATCGACTGACACCGGATTTCACAAACGAATTTTTTAGATGTTTTGAATTCCTTAATTTAAGCTTTTATTGTAAAAGGAAACTTTTTCCAAAATATTATTGGTGCCGTTTGCAAGTTCGGAATTAAAATTAGGTATCCCAGACCGAATACAGTTTGCCGGAAAGGGTTAATGCATGTGTAATCTTTTTTTAATGACAATTCTACAGTGGTATGTGTGGAAAAAATTATAAATATAAGCGACATTAAAAAAAACGGTACTGCTTTTAAAATATAAAATATAAAATTTATAATTGTAAAGAATAAAGGTAATATAATTAATAAAAATTAAATTTTTAAATTATAAAGAATAAATGTAATATAATTAATAAAATTTAAAATTTATTTTGCTTTTAAATTCCTTTACCCGAATCATTTACTACATTCAATTTACCAGAGAAAACTCTTTCTCTGATAACCTGTTCCAAGAAAACTCTTCCTTCAATCAGTATCATGCAAAATATTATTTTATACGCATTCTGTAAAGATGAATGTCTTTAGTTTCTAATCTATACTAATAAAATCCGTGCGCCTCTGTTTGTCTGTCTGTCTGCTTGAAGCCGATTACAGTTCGTAACGTGGGCGAGTTGGAAGTCGCGAGAGGTGTCTTTCAATTCGAAAAATTCCGGGAAAGTCATTTCGGGCAATTTCGAGACCGTGGGACCAAAATTAAAGAAGTTATGAATTAAAAACCGGTCGGAAATCGGAACGGAAAATGTCACATTTCCCAAACGGGGCTCAAACGGACCTCTCAGGCAGAACACTGCGCCACATTGCGGTGATCGACCAGAACATTTCCCCTTTGGCTAAAAGAAGAAGCAGCCGAAAACCCCTTTTTCTCCCGTGTCATTTTGTCAAAGAATGTATAAGAGAAAAATAACTGATTGGTAAAAAATGTTAAAAACGGTTTAATTAATATAATAAGTACAACTATTTAAGCACAGCGAGATATGTTCACTAACAGGTAATAGTGTTGCTAATTAATATTTTGAGGATCTCAGATGTAACTGGCTATTCATATATTTATTCTGTATGTGAGTATTATTCGTTGTAGCTCATTTTCATACTTTTTTTTTTTTGGTAGCATACACGAATATTGTGTAACCTAAGATTTACGCGATTAATACTAATTTCTGTTAGTACAAACGGAAAACGAGCTGCCAAAATTATTTATTAGTTATGTTGTTTGTGATATTAATGAAATTACTTATTTTCTTTTTATAGCAGTCTTTTGCAGTTTTTAATACCCAAACTTTTTTTTGCGCGTTTTTTCTTAAACCATCATGCAGACAGTTTTTAAAGTAGAAAAAACTGATTACATATTCAGAATCTGCGTAAAAGTCTGCTTCTGATGAACCAAAAAAAAAAAAAAACGAGAAAATGTATTATGGGCGCGCTGCGCCAACCGTGCAAAACCAGATATTTTTAACGGGACGATGGCGACTATGGCGCGTAGCGCCAACTGTGCCTAATCACATATTTTTAACGGGATAATGAGCGCATAACAACCATAGCTCTTTAATTTACTTTTTTTGTGCTTGATGATTCGAACACCAAGACTTGCTTATTAAATGATTTTTTTTGCCTATTATATACTGCTTAATATCGAGTTTCGTTTTGAAAAAGTGGCCCAGCTAGCTGGCGTAGCTCGCTAGTCTATACTAATAAAATCCGTGCGCCTCTGTCTGTCTGTCTGCTTGAAGCCGATTACAGTTCGCAACGCGGGCGAGTTGGAAGTCGCGAGAGGTGTCTTTCGATTGGAAAAATTCCTGGGAAGTCATTTCGGGCATTTTCGAGACCGTGGGACCAAAATTAAAAAAGTTATGAATTAAATACCCCTTGGGAATCAGAACGAAAAAATGTCTCAAATCCCAAACGGCGCTCAAACGGAGCTCTGAGGCAGTACACTGCGCCACCTTGCGGTGAAGAAAAAGAACTTTTCCCCTTTGGCTAAAAAAAGAAGCAGTCGAAAACCTCTTTTTCTCCCTTTTTTGCGCGTTTTTTCTTAAACCATCATGCAGACAGTTTTTAAAGTAGAAAAAAACGTATTACATATTCAGAATCTGCGTAAAAGTCTGCTTCTGATGAACCAAAAAATACGAGAAAATGTCTTATGGGCGCGCAGAGCCAACCGTACAAAACCAAATATTTTTAATGGGACGATGGCGACCATGGAGCGTAGAGCCCACTGTGCGAAATCACATATTTTTAACGGGATAATGGGCGCATAACAACCATAGCTCTTTAATTTACTTTTTTTGTGCTTGAGGATTCGAACACCAAGACTTGCTTATTAAATGAATTTTTTTGTTTATTATATATTGCTTAATATCGAGGTTCGTTTGGAAAAAGTGGCCCAGCTAGCGGACGTAGCTCGCTAGTTGTAATAATAAAATATTAAATAAGCGAATATATTTGTAAATTTTCTAAAATTAGTTGCAAAATTATCCACTCTGACAGGTTCTTATAAATATGTTTTCAAGATAAGAGTTGTGATAATATTAGCAATTAAAAGTCAATGACAGATATTTTAGAATTACTTCCATCTTCAAATACAAAAACTAATATAATTACTTATTTACTTCGCGGGAATCATGTTGCTAACACCTTGTCATAAGATATTACAGAAAAGGGTTTTGAAGGTGCAGTATCTTGCCAATAAATTATACTGTCAACTGATTAAATTGATATTTTTCAGGGATCATTTTTAGAGTCACCCATAAAAATCTTGTCTGAATTAATCTTTCCTCTGAAATCGGTAGTAAAATAAATTTATAACAAGTAAATAAAATAATTAAATTCCACATTGCATTATATTTGATGGATTTAAATATGAAATGTCAGTTAAAACTTAATACTTAAGTTTAAAACACTAATATGAAAGAAAAGTGTTAAGTGTTAAAAAAAATGACATAAGAGCTTCATTGTGAATCTTTTAATGTTACCATAATATGGAAATTCGACTCGTATATACATCCTTGCCGGGATAATTTAGGTGAAGTGTAACGATTTCATTATTATTTTTAATAACATAAAATAATAGTAATTTATTTTTTTTTAAATAAAAATGAAATCTGAGCTTATACCGTGTTTTTGCGCGAAATTAATATTCTTGTATATGATATAAAATAATCCAGTTGATTATTTAACATACCTTGTTCCAACCTTGATAAGGATATCTCAAAATAATTATAGAAGATGTTAAGCAGGGATTATCATAGTCTAGTGCAGTAAATAATCTATGATTTATTTTTCCTAGTTGAAGACGTAATAATATTTCATTAATACACCTCTAAAATTACCATTTCATTTTTTAAAATGTCTAAATTTATTTACATACCCTATTCTTAAATATAGTTAAATTGTAAACAACGTGTGTCTATGTTAACACCCATTTTACACAATTACCTCAATAAGAGAATAAATTGAATATAATTAAAATTTTTTTTTTACCTAGTAACATAAAAAATAACAATAACTTTGTTCTATGAGAACACATTCCTCAAATTATTCAGACCAAAACGGAAATTGTCAACAAAATTCCTCCTTGAATTGTATGTAAGACTTATAAGCTACGAACATGCGATTTTTATATCCAAACTACCTCACAAAGGGTATTATATCCATATGGGAAAATAATCATTGCAAAAATCATAGGTAGAACAATGTATTTTTCAATATGAGAATTAAAAAAATCTCATTATTCGAAACTAAAAAAAAATGAAGGTTTTTTTATATGTTTGCATCTCAGATAATATTTTTTGTATTTTAAATACTGAATAATGCTTAAACCCTCTAAGCGTTTCTCCCGTAATATAACGTACACTAAGCTCCGGGTTTCACTGCAATATAAACAATGTTTAGGATATTATAATTCTATAAATTTAATGAATTTTGAAAGTATTGAAGAATGATTAAGACTCTCAAGTATTACATTTATATTCCTAAATAAGATTTTTTATGTAATATTGAAAGAATCATATTTTATTAGCATTTCAAACAAAATGCAGAGAAACTAACATTACAATTTAACCCATTTGCAAGACGCTTGGAGGGTTAAATTAAACTGCATTTGTTAATGTTAATACTAATTTATAAGGAAATTTTCTATTATTTTGTTTTACAATTGGCTAAAGAAAGACTTATTTTAGATTTTAAGGAAGAAATCAAATGTGACTAATATATTTCCTTTTAAGATTTTTAAAATGATTAACATTTGCTCTTCTTAATAAAACAGTACTTTATTTTATTTTAACCAGATTTTCGAAAATACTTTATTAATTAGCTGGATAAAATAGCCTTTTAACAGAAAGGTAAATATTTTGCTTTCTTTTCCGTCTTCCTTTTTGGTCAATATCTCCATCTTTCAACATTCTTATCCGTTAAAAACAGGATATCATTGGGTGATTAATTGTTTTAATGCTGAAATATGATAAATGTTCACTTCAGAATAGCATGTTAGAAGAAAAATGCGAATGATAAATTGAGTAGCAACAAAGTAAACGTGGCTTTGTTGGTGATTAATTCAATTCCATTTAAAATCAAAATTGATTATTTACATTATAACAAATTAAAATAGAATTTTAATAAATAAGTCGAAAATTCTAAACTAACTAATAATTTTGAAATCAAATAAAAAATCATTTTTAAATTCATTTTTCAAATTGGTATAATTTTTTTTAATTTTTTTATTAAAATTGTAGGTTGTATTGCATATATTAAGTTATTTTTTATAAATACAGTACCATAAATAAATATTGAAAGATTCTATTTTAAAATTCTTCAGTAAATGATAATTGACAATATAATGCATTCTTCTCCAGAAAATATTAAATTACGTTAAGCTATTGTTTAATAATCTCATTCCCTTTTCCTATAGTCCAAGAGCCGACCGCACAAAAACCTAAGTCATCCAGCACAAGAAAAAATCTTTTATTTTATGGAAGAGTAGTAACAGGGAAATCTAATGATCCATGTCTTCCGAAAGCGAAGTGGTGCATAAGCCGAAAATTGATACCACTAGTGGTTGACTCGTAGGTTTATCATTGTGTTTGTGGTACAATCAAAAGCATGAAAACATGAAGAACTGGGTGCAGGAAAACGCAATGCTAATCCTACGAGTCAACCACTAATTGTATTAATTTTTGATTTATGCATCACCTCGGTTCCGGTAGACGTGGATCATTAGATTCCTCTATTACTACTATCCCATGTAATAAAGGATTTTTTCTTGTGCTCGATGACTAAGGATTTTGTGCGGTCAGCACTTGGACTATTATAATAATGTCTGCACCAAAAGATTGGTTTTTAATGCGCTTCTTCTCATAAAAAATAAAGAAAGAATATACAGAAAAATTACTGTACATATAGTTACACAAATATTACTTTTTAAAACATTTTGCTATAATTTCACTTAACATTCATATTATCTACCCTATTTAACGGTTCATATTGAACACTACTCAATAAAAATGAGCCAATTTACAAATTACTGGTCCGTAATTTGTATATTTTCCGGAAAACATTTTCTGCTTAACACTTTGCGTATTGTAGCAACAAATATCAACAGCAGTATACAGCAACAAACAACATGGAGTCACAGTTATTTGATATTTTCTCATTATATTTTCTGCTAAAATAAAGTGTTACCTTACCAAAATAATTAACTTTCTTACTGGAATCATTTGTTTATTTACACTTAATTATGTATGCTTTTATGAAGGATTTTTAATTAATTGGAATAGTTTTATTCACAAATTTACTTATTGTTTGTATTTATAGTTTTTTATATTTTTTTCTAGATTATAATTTTTTTTATTGCATTTCATCATCTTTAGATCCGAAGGTAAAGTAATTTGCGAATGCGCATTCATTGATTTTGCCCAAACATAAAGACATATAATATGGCATTTGGGGCCTTTTTTCTAATATTGATGCATAAGAGGGCTATTAGTTACGATTCAAAAATACTCTAAAACTACTAACACCTTTTGAAATATCAATATACTTTTCAACGACCTAAAGAACTTAGTAACAAATTGGAGCCCCAATTAATTGAATTATCTATAAATCCTCAACTTTTTATAAAGTAAAATGTTTAAATTAATTAATTTTGAAAATTTCTTAGTTTCTTCGATTGTCTGTCTAATACAGTCTGTTTCTGTCAAGAATGCATTTTGCAATGTAAAATGAAAATAATGCTTATTTTCTGAGGAAATAAGCACCGTCAATGTCATTTATAGGCTTTGGTCCACAGCTAAAACATTCAGCTATATAAAAGTAAAGTAAAAATGTAATATATATATATATATTTATATACATGGTCTTATTCATAAGTAATTAGCCTCACATTATTTTGACGCTGGCAAACATCGGCGTTTGCACCTAGGTGCTCACGCCGTTGCTCAACAGCTGTTGCTAGGAACGATGGTGGGAGGCGTTGACTTATATATTGACATATAAAGGCTGAAAAAAAGCGTAGCGAGCAAACGAAGGGACATCAAAAATACCTTCAAGATTCACCACGATAGTGCGTCTAGCCACAGCTGCTTCATCGTGAGCGTTTACCTGGCTTGGCTCAACGTTTCAATTGCCCTACATCCTACCTATAGTCCGGCCTTGTCGCCCACGGATTTCTTCTTGTTTCCGCGCTTAAAATCAGTGCAAAATGTAAACGCTTCAACTCGATTGAGGACATCCAAGAAAATGTCAAGACAGCCATTGAAGTCATCCCGAAACAGGCCTACGTGGACGCCTTCCAATCATGGAAATGCCGCCTACAAAAGTGTTTTGAAGCAGGAGATACCTATTTTGAAGAATACTAGGCAATTGTACCAATTTGCTCAATAAAACTTTCCCGCTGAACAAACGCTCATTACTTATGAATTCGATCATTTGTTTCTAACTTCCAATTTGTAAGTATCACCTTTGTGCATTTGAGCAAATAAAATATATTTAGCTTGTATTTTTAAAATTTGCACAAACGAACTGATTAATATACATAAACGTTCCTCTTCAGTGTTTATTCCCATAAATCATTTACGCAAACATATACTATAATTATACGTGGATATAAATTACGCGATCATAAATCTTAACTTAAAGTGAAAGTAAAATGTTTAGAATAGACCAGGGTTTTTTTTTCATTGTAATTAGTTATAATTATTATTTTTAAATAATTATAACTAATTAAGTGAAGAAAATTATGTGAGAAACTCATTAAACAATCTATATTTTAATTTAATTACATAAAAAATGGAATGTGTGACGGAACATTTAAAATAAATATGAAGTAAAAAATAAGAGTTTCTTTACACGCTTTAGCGAGCTTTTTCTTCAATATTTTTGTAATTTAACTTTCTCTTTAGGAGAGATTTTTAAATAATAGAATATGAATTCAGTACATGTAATAGGCTTTTAAAAAAAGAAATATTTAACCGCTTAAAATACTTTTATTTTCTCATGCTATGAAATAAAAATTAAAACTCGTTAAAGTTAAATCAAAATTAGATTTGTTACGTTTTATATTTATAGTTAACGGAATTTCTGAATAGCATATTTTTTATTATTAATATTATAATACTTCTTCTTTTAAAATACTCATAGAATTTTCGAATGCTTTCTTTATAAATAACCGATTTCAGCTATTAATGAAACGCATTCTTTATTCAATGTTTGCACTTTATTTGAACCCCAGACAATATCGAAATTTCCTATAGTGATTAATGTGAAATAATTTATTTAAAGTGAAACAAAGATTGCTTCGTCGTTAACCAGGGATTCATTAATTGATTCGTAATTAATTTTTATATTATAGGAAAATATTCGTTGAAGGATTAACACTAACCTACTTGTAAAAGGAAATTATGTAAACAGTTGATGACGCTAAAGGCATATATTTATTGTTACTCTCGTTTTAACATAGTGTCTACATTTCTAAAATGTGAGATGTTAAATTAGATTAATAAATAAAACTTATTTATAAATTAGCTTGTTGTATAGTAAAGCTTACACATTTATTTTTATATAAAATAGGTTTTTCTCAAATACTGCAATTTTTTTTAACCATCTAATTCAGAAAATACAGCAACAGAAAAGTTATAATAGATATGCAATCACTATTGTAAAAATACACTCTAAACTTATAATACAATAATGTTCTAGAATAAATTTTTTGATGCAATTATAAGTTTTAAATTATAAATTTATATAATATATAATTATATATTATTTAGATATAAAATTTGGAATTAAAACATTTTAAATGAAATTTGTTTAATATAAATGAATTAAAATTTTTGGGTTAGTTATTTATTTCATTTGCCATGGGTTAAATGAGTCATTTACCACTCAGAGATTTGTTTATATATCGGCTACAATCGAACAAAACTTTTAAATTTCAATACCAGTTTTTAAGTATGATAATTTACGCATTACCTAATCTCATATTTTGAACGATTAAATAACTCTAAATTACTACATAAAAAAAATGATGTCGAAGAATGAAAAGGAATTCAAAAAAAAGTTCGGATTTAATAGGTTAAAGGTAAAATGTTTAAATCACTAATTTGAATAATGATTGGTTAAATGCTTGGAAATCTGGAAACGTGTCAATATATACATCATTATAAGTAATACTGCCCCAAAATGAACTTGTAACATCTTTGTTACTGAGGTCAACTTATGTGAACTTTTAATCTTATTTAATTGTAATAAAAGCGCGCAAAATATATAAATTGCGAGAATCAATTTACATTTATGAAATTTTAGACATCAGAATTCAACAGTTTATAACACTTATTTTCATGACTAAATCATTGGATGCAGATGAGATTTTTAAGATTGTTATCAAATCAGAGATTGCGTAAAAGTAAGTAATATTTCACTATATTTAAATTTTACTTAAGTTGTCATAATTTTTTTCTATTTTTAAGAACCTCATAAATATTCACTTTATAGCTTCCTTTTTCTTATCTATTGAAGTTTTTAATTTAAATGTATAATTTCATTGAGGTCCGCGCACGTAGAGATAAATTACTGTTATAATAATAATAATAATAATAATAATAATAATAATAATAATAATAATAATAATAATAATAATAATAATAATAACATAATAATTGTTATTATTATTATTATTATTTAAGTTAATGCGACATACAAAACCCTGTGTTTTAACAATAAAAGAATTAAAAAGAATGATTATTTATTAGAAACATTGGTAAAATGCTATAAAATGGATATAATTCATGTAGTTTTCATATTTTTTAGCTACTTTCATTTTCTGAATCTCTAATTATTGCAACTGATATTTTATTAAAAATTTAATATATTTATTAAAATTAATAACTAAATTTTAATTACATTATTTTTAAGTAATATCTACTGTAAAAACCGCAACAATAAATGTAGCAAATACTTCTATTAACATTTACGATCAGTCTGATAGTCTGAAACTTATTTATATTTAATAATTGAAATTGAAACAATTAATAATAAATGAAAATTAAAAATTAATTTATAAGAAATGAAATTGAGGCGGAAGTGCGTTTTTAATGCTTATTTCACAAAATTATTATTTATATTTAATTACTATATATCACATGAAATGAATAATATTGAAATATCTGTGAAAACCATGGCAAAATTGAAATAGATTTATATTACTGTCGCTCTTAATACATATGTATTTATTATAGTATAAAATATTGAATTCAATTATTCTGCACTGTTACAGGCAATCATAATAATTTATTAGCTTTATTATTTAAATTTAAATAATATCTTTTAATATTATTACTAAAATTTAATATTATTTAATAATATTGTAATAATATTATAATATTAATAAATATCATTACATTTATATTATACTTTAAATAAGAATAGAATTATTTTTCACTAGTTTTTTAAATAAATTAACAATTATTTTTATTATATTATTACTTAACAATCTAATATAAATTACTAATATTAAGGTACCCTGGGGTAATAACGCCAGGCGGGGTAATAACGCCAAGTGCTTATATTTTGCATAATTATGAAATAATCAGGTAAATGACACCCATGTGCTCTGCGCAGAAAGGTTTTGAGTCATATAAATCGCAAAAAACAGCTTCAAGTTAATTTGTTTCATTTTTAGGTCTTATTGTTTTTACAAACAACTAAAATTAACGCTTGATCTAAAATTTGCGAGATACGTGTTGTGATGTGAAGACTATCTTTTTATCCGGAAATACTTTGTTAATTTCATAAATTTGTAGTGCATTTCATGTACTTTTAAAATATTGTTGAAGATTTTGGATATCTTCTCGAGATAATTTGTAATTTAAAATGCACTGCGCAATAACTATACCGGGGTAATAACGCCAATCATTTACATTAATACCCCGGTTGATACCCTACTGTGGCCAAGCTACATCCTAAATACTGATTCAAATAAACACAGTTAAAACTGTGCAATGTTTCTCATATTTCTATTTAAGCGGTCTTTTTTAAGCAAAAAGAAGCTCACTGTCTGATATTCTTTTGCCTCATCCCCCCTCCCAAACCACACCTTTATTTTTCTTACACTTTCACAAAAAATTTAACATTTTCAATAGCTTAGAATGCAATTTGACAATTTCTAAGTTTGTAGAGTTTGTATTTTTAGAATTGGGCTATCTACATGCAATTATTCCATCTTATTTCATAGTTTTGTTTGCATGGCGTTATTACCCATATAGGTGGGTAATAACGCCAAATAGCATTGGTCAAGAAAAAACGCCATTACATTTTATGAATACATATCTGTTAAATTATTTTATTTTATATAGATAGTCAATGAGTTGCTGTATCAGATCCCATATTTCTTTGAAAAATACAATCTAAAACTAAGCCGTGAAAATTGGTAGAACCTTAACGTGGCGTTATTACCCCAGGGTACCTTATTTATAATATAGTTATTTTCTTACTCTAAACATTATTTTCTTACTCTTCCTTGCACAGACAAAAACGTTTAATTGACAATCACTGTAATCTTTAAACCCGATATTCCGTTTTAACAAAACTGATTAAGAAAATATTCTGAATCTTAATCATAATTTTTAATATTAAAATTTGTGTTGTTTATTTCATTTGTAAAATAAAATTAAACTTTAATAAAGTTAAACCAACTGTTACTGATTAGATGTATCTTTAGTCTATCAGTGACCTTTTAGAATAGCAAATACAAATTAAGTAATATTTAGTAAATTTTCAAAATGTAAAGATTATATTTCGACAAACATCTTTTATATATAATCCCTGATTCACAGTAGTCATAATTATAAATAATGATTATTATTTGAACTTTCATCCACAAGTTTGCGCATTCTTAAAAGATTAAGTTAAGATTATATTTCCAGAGTTCTTGATGTGTAGTGCTACAATTACTAACAAGCTACTATTTCATCACTTCCGCACAATCATTTGAATTTCGAAAGGCATTTTTCTAACATTGATACAATCTTCGAAAATATCATAACACCTTATTTCAATCTTTATAAATAAAAATTATTTTAAACTGTAAATTAGGTATTATAAATAGATAAAATGTACACCGATTACTAGAGATACGGTTTAAATTAAAAAACTTAATATGCATGCGTCCCTAGAGATACATTAACATCAGAAAAAGACTTTTTTACTTTTACTTTTAATACTTGATTGACAGCAGTCACAATTTTAATTGGCGAATATTATTTGAACTTTCATCCGCAAGTTTGAACATTCTTAAGATTATATTTCTGGATTTCTTGCTACACTCACTAACAAGCTACTGTTTCATCCCTTGTCCGGCAAAATTATTCTTATAATCATTTGAATTTTTCGAAAGACTTTTCTTTTTTAACATTGACACAATCTTCGAAAATATCATAACACAGTATTTCAAACTTTATAAATTAAATTTATTTTACACTGTTAGTTAGATATTACAAATAGAGAAAATAAAAGTACACACCGATTGCAAGTCCTGTTGATGAAATTTAAAAACTGGTTATACATACGTCCCTAAAGGGACTTACACTTCAGCAAGAATAGGAAAAATTAAAAACACAGAATTTCGAAAGTCAAAACTTTGATATTTTCTTTTGGGTGCATGCAGTTATGATTATTGTTTGGACTTGTTCACGTAATCTTTATTAACTCAAATCTATAGTTATAAAAAATTACACTTGTACCTCTCTAAACGAAACTATTTAAAAAAAAAAGTTTTCTGAATGTATCATGTCACGATAAATCTTAAAAATATGCTTATTCTACATCAGCCAAATGGTAGTGCTGTGTTTATTAAAAATTTCGCTTGTGATTTTTAATTTGCTTAAATGATTATGTGACAGTAAAATTAAACAGTGAGAATCATCTCTCCGCCCCCAATGGTTGCTACCAAATGGTAAAACTACAAATTCAAATTATTTTCACGGCATATTGGAGACATATACATATATAGCTTGACATTATCCTTAATAGTAAATATTCGTTATTTGTGTAAGTTTTTATTATTATTATTTTCTCTTTTCCCTATATAAACCTATAATGTAAATTTATAAATATTTTATAAACATATTTATTCCATTTTCATAATTTGACAGAGTTATATTTTTTAATAACAACATATAGTCTATAGAGTGAAAAATAATTCATTGTATTTAGAAAAAGAACGAATCGGATATTATTAAACCGAATAAAGATTATGATTACAAATACGCATGAACCCTCTAATTTACAGAAGAAAGGCCAATTACTCCAAAAATAAATCTGGAACTAAATCAAAAGATTTTCATGTGAGATGAAAATAATTATAATATTACAATAACTATAATACATTATTTAGTTTCAGTTACAGGCCAGGCGAGAGACCTACGAATACAATTTTTACTCAACAAGCCCCGCCAAGCATAATAACTACAATGACAGCGACTCGCTGCGAACGGCAAAGCCCGAAAACAATTTTCGAATTAGATTTCTATGCATTAGATATTAGAAAGTCATAGATGTATATGTTTATTTATGAAATGCAATGTGTAATGATGGATTAGTTGTTGCAAAATGAAAGCTGAAATAAAAATTTACTATCTCTGCCAAATTCAGCATTCGGTAAAATAAATATTTAAATGTACGGAAAAATAAATTTCGCACTGCAATCGGCTGACGACTAGTTGTTTTTCCAGTAACTGCCATTGTAAGTACTTTCATTATTTTCCTGCAAATATCTCTCAACAAAAATAATTTGCATTAAAGTTAAATAACAAACAATGATGAAATTAATTTAATGATCAAAATATTTATAGAAAAACTAGTAAAATATCAGTTATTGGTCGCATTTCTGTAATTTCAAAAAGAAAAAAAAAAGTGACAGAGAGAGAAATTTTTCCTCTTCGGGATACCCTGATCCCGATATTCCTATTTTACAAAAACTGTTTCACTCGTTCATATTATGTGGCATTATCATGAAGTATTATATATTAATAGCTATTTAGATAAAATAGAAGTTTTCAACATTTTAACAATTGCCAATATAGGAACTTACAATAATATGAATAACTATACGTCTATGGTCGATAGAATACCTCGCACCATTGGCATTACCATTATCGGATTACATTCGTGATTTGTACTATAAGCTATATGCATGCAGTCGTCGATGTAATATGGCAACAATTACATGAAAACAATTACAACAATAGGCAGAGAGATATGATATCGGACAAATTATGCACGTGACATGTTGGACAGGAGTCATCTTCTGTCAAAAGAGAGACGAAAATAGTATTGGTATCTCGCCATAATCGCCAGAAACTGCAATCGGCTGACGACCAATTGTTTTCATATTTCCCTGTGTTTACTGGTAAAGTAAGTATGTTTAGCATGTGCATTGTTCCAAGTTAATTTTATCTACATTTTGAGTAATATAATATTCTCTCTAAAGCTAAAAGTAATGTGTTAATTCTGAAAAAAATTAATAATTTTCTTTTTAAAGGATTTTTTTCCACTTTTTGTTTTTAAACTCATTATATTATTATTTTATAACTGACTATATTCATTGCTATTAAACATACTCTTAATACTCATTCGCTAATAGTCAAAATTTTTATCCTTATTTAGCACGAGATTTCTTAACTTTTAAAATAATCAATTAAAATATACTATACCACTCCAAGTCTATGTTATGATTAAGACATGCATTATATTCTTAAGAAATTGTGCTACTTCATACAATTAATAAGATCATATTATTTGTTTCTTAACAACAGTTATTTTTTGGTGGAATTAATAATGATTATGTAATTACCTCGAATTCATCCCAGAAAACAAGATAAAAACAACAACTAACTAAATATTTTATTAAGGTATACCATACATTAATTGTTAATCGAAAAGATGTGTCAGCTTAATGCAGAAAACAATTAATTATAGGTAGTATTATTAATGCATTTCAGATTTACAGTAATGACGTTAGAGACGCGACTATCCATCATATTTTTATGAACAGCAGGATAGTCTTCAGTTTGTTTGTTTTTCGTGTAATTAAAGATTATTTCTCTTTTATTACAGCAATCTACTGATGTCGAATAACTCCAGCCTAGTCCATTTCTTAAAACTAGGTTATTAAAATTATAAAACAAGTAAAATATTAGCCCTGTGCAATATGAGATTTTATGTCATTAAGTAATTATATGCATTTAATTGTTCTTAGATTTCTATTTGTAAATATTCTAGCATAGTTTTGAACTTCAAGGGAGTATATTTTTTATTAAGTTTTGATTAAAAAAGTGATCATTTAATTAAATCATATTTACATTAATTGTACAGTTTTAATAGTTTCTAGAAATTTTGTAAGTCATTAGCAAAAATTTCATATAGATGTAGAAATTATTAAAAAATAAATAAAAAAAATAAGCATAAAATAAACGCTTAGAAATACAAAGACGTTAAAAAAATATTTTCAGTGTTATAGGAAAACAAAACAAAATATATTTTTATTTTTTTAAAGCAATAATCACACAATAACATTAGATGCAAAATTATGTTTATCAATATACAGTGCGTTTAAAAACTATAAGTACAGCAAAAAATTTTAACTTTTTTTGTTAAATTTCAAGATAAATGAAACTTTTTTTTAGATATGATATGTATCATCAAGCTGAAGAGTTAATATACAAGTCAATAGAATTCAAATGTCACTGTTTTATAATGAAAACAAAGTAATTTTGCTATTTTTGCTTGTGTGAAAACTATAGAAACACCAAAGAAAATTCAGCATAGTAACCAAAGAAACCTATATTTAATTTGTTAAGCACTCACCTATGAATTTACTGATTGTAAGTATTCCATCAGTCCTCGGCATCATTAAATTTTAACACAGTCTGGGATTGTTTTTGTGCTATTCATCTTCAATTGCAGATATGAGTTTCAATTCTGATGAAAAATGGCTTCCATTTTTATAAACTAATCTAAATAAATCTCCTTATAAATTATCGATAAGATTTAAATCAGTATTTATGAGCAGCCATTGAAAAGCTTCAATATTTTTCTAATAGGACTAAATTTTTTCTTATGATTTGTGTAACAGGCGCATTATCTCGCTGCCAGAAGTGTTTCAACAGGTGAAAGATGGTCAAAACGTGTTTGTGCATGTGTCTTTGAATAAAATTTTTCTGAAATATTTATAAGTGACACAACATCGTTGAACGAAAAGCAAACAAATTCTGCGATGAATTCCCCATTTAACTGATTTTTTGATAAAATCTCTTTACATATATATTAAATATAATATTATATTGATATACATGATAACTAATGACTGATATATATAGATATATATATATATATAAATCTGTGGTCAGCTCTTAAACTACTGATAACAGACTACTGATAGGAGAAATATACCTTCATTTACACAAGAATAGAAATCAAGTGCTGCTTTATGGTATAGTGTTTCTTTACAAAGGGTGGAACGTACATTAAAACAGGAAAACTTATTTTTATTTATTTAGCATCTCAATAAACATAAGTTACTTTAAGGCAACATACATCATGGTGTCTACAAATTAGTTGGTAAATCATAAATCGATAGATAATTCTACAATATTATGTCTTTCTGTGACTAAATTCTTGAATTCATGAACAAAATTTCGCACTTGCACAGAAGACTGAGTTCTGTGAAACCAAAAGCAGCATTCCGCATTTTCAGCACACTTGTACGCCATCATTATCGTAATGTCGAATAAAAATTATTACAATTTACTTTGTAATAGCGTTAGTTATGAGCCCTAAAGCCATCCATAAATAAACTTAAGTAATATTACAACTGTTCTAAGTTTCAGCTAATTAGTTTCATTTAAATTTTTGGAAGTTCTTAACTTAAAAGTAGCCCAACAAATTTCTAGGCATCCTATATTTAGATGTCGTCTCATACAGTTACGCGTTTTCTAACAAAATATTAAAAATAACCGCATTTTTTGCAATTAAAATTTACTTAACTTTATTAAATATTGCTGTTTTTCAGCACAAAATCATTGCTTTCTGTATTTTGTGCCAGAAAGCACTGACGTTGAAAATGCCAATATATTAAAGATTAGTGTGAAAATCATATAAAATTAATTTTATCAAGATGATAGCCAGAAAGATATTAATTTAGAAGATTCAAAATAATCATCTAAATTAGATTGTCACGTAAACAAAATATTTCTGCAAAAGAATATATTATTTCTAATTCCTTTTTTACTATCATTGAATTAAATCCACTTATATGACGTAGCATGTCTGCCATTTGATGTAAAAACGTCATTGAACGAAATTATGCATAAATAATACAATATATTTTGTAATAAAATAAAATCTCTTCAATTTATGTTTTTATAAAAACTAGATGTTTATATTTTTTCATAACATCTTTTAAAAATTTTATTTAAATCTTTATGCACATAAAGTAAAAAAGAACGCCAACATTATTCAAAAGTTATCATTTTTAATACATATTTAATGTGTTAAATAAAAGCTTTTTTATTTTAACTAAACGGATGATGGGTAAGAAGGATTTCGAATAGAAATATTACATAAAAGACTTATTTTCCCGAAATAAACATTTTTTTATATTAAACAATATATTTTCCATAAGTAACCAATCAGTAATCATGTCAGTTGCAATGAAATTAATTTTAAAGCACGAGAACTCAAAACTAATTTCAGCCATACATTTCATATTATTCATACACATATAGTTGAATTCTGGTCTCAAATCTGTACAGGAGAATTATCGCCACATTCCGCTTAAAAAATGTAAAATCTCTACCAACGAACAACCGGGAATACATTACTACTTTGCTTATATTTAAAACTTTTAAAAATTATATTATTTATGCATATTTAAAAAACAATAACTCGTTTATTTTAAAATTACTTAATTTTTTTATTGTAATTCAGTGATTTTTTTTATTATTGTAAAGTCCCAAATTGAATTCGTTAAAACACATGCTATTTTGTCTTAATTTATATTTATGTAAATGAGTATAAAATAAAAATGCAATAAATAATTACCATTTTATATTATATATTATTCATTGTCATTTAATTAATAGAATAAAAGACATCGTGTAAACATCCCTTTGTTCAAATATTTTAAGATGAAAATAATCTTGCAAATGATTCATTAATCATTGTCAAAGTAACAAAAATGATGGACGATCTGATGATTGTTTGCTTAATTCTGATTAAAGTTTCTAAATAAATAAGCTCGTCCAGAGAGATATATGTGGCGGAAATGATATGACATGAATTGAGATTAACCTGAAATTAATCATAATTGTCAGCTGAAATGTTAAAATTATAATATGTTATTCTTTATTGTAATATGTATGGTAAAAATCTCTTTATGATGGATAATTTTAGGTACGGCATGAACTATTCGAAACAAGAATTTTGAGAACATTCATTTTTGTATATAAGTTAACCTTCTATATATATATTTTCGCAATTTTCCCGTTTCGATTTTGCTTTAAATTCTTATAAAAATGTACAGTAATATACTAATATTTAATTATTGACTAAAGCTCACTTTTCCTTATTTCGGCGTAATACACAGCTCAAAACAATTAAAGGATATTGCAGTTTTAGGTGGATTTCGTATCTGGGAGACTTTTTAGCTGATTGATACATGGTCGACAGACATAGTAGATTACATGAGAATAAATTACACATGTTTGGCAGAAAAAATGCATTTTATTGCGCATTTGTGTACAAAAGGAAAAAAACACAATTTGTGCATATGAGAAAAAAAGAATAAGAAAAGGTGTTTTCTCCAAAGAAAATCATTTTCAGTAGGAGGTATGGTTTTCACTGGCGGCCAGCAACGTTGAACACCTTTGAGACATGGACTCAATGAGGCTATTAATGACGAGTTGGGGTTTTCTGCCCACGCTTCCAGAAGAGCTCTTTTCAGTTCTTGGAGATTTTGTGGGGGTTGTTGGCGGCCAGAAACTCGTCTTCCTAGTGCGTCCCAAACGTGCTCGATTGGATTCATGTCTGGAGAACACTCTGGCCATTCCATTCGAACGATTCCTTCCTCGAAAAGGAAATCCTCCAACAGGTTTGCACGATGTGGCCTGCAGTTATCGTCCATTAAATTGAAGTTATCTTCGATTGATGCAGCGTAAGGGACTCCAATAGGTCTGAGGATCTCATCCCTATATCAATGACCAGTTAGAGCTCCATCTCGAATGATGTAGAGGTCAGTGCGCCCGTCAATGGAGATGCCACCTTACACCAACATTTCTCCAACGCCAAATCTGACACTTTCGTGCACAAACGCAGAATTATTCTACTGCCACGGTCCCTCCTGATGAAAATACGCCTATTATCCGGATTCACAGAAAAACGGGACCCGTCAGAAAACAGAATATTGCTCCATTCATTTCGCCTCCAGTTGACATGCTCGGTTGCCCACTCCCTGCGGTCGCGACGATGCCTTGATGTTAATCTAACACATACCATCGGTTGGTGAGCATACAGACCTACAGCATGGAGCCGGTTTCGGACAGGCTATTTAAGTGTCCAGCTGTTATTTGGAAATATTAAATCTATTCTATTATTCCATTTTGCCTTTTTAGAATAAGAAACTTTTGCCGGAAGCTTTATTTTTTATATTTTATTAAAAGCATCGTATGCAATCGATGCTTGGATTTTGCGGGTGATGCACTTCCTTTGAGTTTGAATGCCTCCGCCGAGTTAAAAAACTATGTTGTGTTCGCTCCCTTTATTAACCAATGGTGGGGTTGGAAATGATCTATTTCCGCCCCCTGATTTTGTTCATTGCACGTTCCATTCTTACGAAAATCTTAGACCGGGCAGGATTGTATTAGGTGCGATTAAAACTCACGTATGCAAGGTGAAGAGCAAAATTTGCTGACTTTTCAGCTGTTAAAACTACTCGCGCCAATTTCCGAACGTATTCGAATTTTGTGACTCGCCGTGTTGCTTAAAGTTGCGGAATTTCGAAGATCATGTTTTCCCTTTAAAGTATGATAACACGGACTTAGAGAGTCAAGAGTTCTAACGGTGATAATGGATTAATGAGTGAAGTAATAGGATAAAAAACATTTTTGTATTTTACGCTCATGAAATGAATTGATTCTTCCATTTTCGTCAACGGCGTATTGCTAGAGTTTAGTACCATGTGGAGTGACTTCTTAAAATATTGCAACAAATGAAATATTTATAGCATCAGCTCTTGATTATTTGAATGACAACACCTTTCATCAAAATCCATCTGCCAGCTTTCCTCGGCCACGAATATATATTGGAAGTAACATTTTTGCAGTTAGGATAAATGATGACATATCGACCATCTACATTATTCGTACTATCATTTTCACTTTATCAGATCGTCGTACTTCTGCGATAACACCCATATTTCTTACATATATACATATCCATAAAATCAATTTCTTATGATTCGATATTAAGTGACTATTTATATATGTATATGCCATTTATTTAGCTTAAATATAACGGATGTATCTTAGAATAGCAGAAACTAGTTTATCGTTGAGTTGAATTTTAAAATCAACGGAATCATTAATAGACCGAAAAAAGTTCCTAGTGTTATTGCTCATATTATAGACATAAACAGTCACAGGATCGGATGTTTTCTGCTTTAATATCAAGTATTATTTTTTTTATCACGAATTGATATTTTATACCAGGAATGGTATAAAAAGTTATTATCCGTAAATGAAGTCGTTGTGAGAAGTTGTGAGAAGTCACCTTAATGACTGCAAAATAATTTCAATGTCTAATGAAACATTTGAAAATTTCAATTACATTATTTGAATATCACTGCTGTAAATCTAAGTAATAACAAATAATTTTAAGTTTCATTATAATTACTCAAACTGTAAAATATTATGTCAATTATATCAATTAAAATTACAAATATATGTACACAAATACATGTTTAGGTAAGACATTTTAGTTAAAAATATAAAAATGAATGTAAAATTCCAAATAACGATTTGCATTGTATATTTTTTATTTCCACAGTAAAACTCACACTTAAAAAATGTTTTTATAAAACTGCCAAAAAAAAAAAAAAAAAAAAAAAAAAAAAAAAAAAAAACAGGCATAATATAATTATTAAAACTACTTGACTAGAACTAAACCAACTCAATTAAAAGATGTATTTAAAGTACTTTTAGTACACTTACAGTTCTTATATGAGAAACAAACAAGAATATTCTCTATCACTTGTCTTTTTTTGTACTTTAATTTCTTAAGAGAACTTCAGCTATTATTGTATTTGTTAAATAAAAAAAATGAAACTTTTTTTGCAATCGAAACGAAAAATCCATTTTTAACACCTAAATAAATATTTTCTTTAATACTCATTTCTGTTATACATACCTACTATAATTCGAATATAATGATTTCTTACAGGACAAAATTGTTTGTTTTTTATTATACAAAACCAATATTTTAAATATAAGCAATTTTTTTAACTTTTTAAGAAAACAAATTGTTGAAAATGTGATTCTAAATGAGTCTCACAATAAAAAGGGTATATTTTTTAAATTTTCATTAATTAGTTATTAAAAGAATACTTTAAATTTTATTATTTATTCCTTATATAGTCAGATATAAAAGAATTTTATTAAATAAACATTACTTTTTGTTTACTTTACGCATGGAAATAATTTTTTTTCTCTTTTTTTTTCTATTAAGACATGTTTATAAGTAATTTGTTTGCCTTCAATGAGAAAATGTTAAGCCTTTTCATAATTAATTTATTTATCTATTTCGAGAAACAACAGTTTTTTATATATAAATTCCTGACATAGCAAAAAAAGAAGTATTATTAATTCTTCTTTTTTATGTGCACATAAACAATCTATTAAAAAAATCATAATTGTTTATGTACTGCATGTAATATAATTAAGACTTTTTCTTTTATTTGCGATGAAATTATAGTAGTTTTGTTTACTTCAAATCTGCAGCAGATTTTATAAAAATTCTCAGAACGTAATTTTCTTGTCCGGTAAGAAACTTTGTCAAAAAATACAATCATTGTGCAAGTAAAAAAAAATTCAAAATATGAATTTTAAACTTTTATTTTATAAGAAAAATTACATGTCAGCCTGCTCAACAGATTGAATGCGCTACATCATTTATGCTTTTCATAACTTCAAGTAAATGATACGTTGTGTGGCATCGTGTGAATTCCAAAATTTATTTTTGTATCAATTTATCGATAATTAAATTATACATGGACCATCATCCACAGTTTGACTATGAAAAATAAAACGGATTAAATATTTAACTGTAAAATAACAATAACAATAATAATAATAGTAAAACTTTAGACTTGTTATGTGAAACAGCAGGTGCCACATATTTAATTAATATATTACCACATTGTACCAAAAATGATGTAGCTTGCAGATCATGCACATAATTATAATTTAGAACAAATTACACTTTAAACGTTCTTAAACTGTTTTTTTTTAATAAATTATTTTTATTAATTCGGGACAGTAGATTGCAATAATTACATTTTTTGAAATGAAAACACAAATATAACAGCAGGAAAATAATGTAATACTCAGGTATATTAACTAATAGATTTTTCTTTATATAGACTAAATTAAATTTATCCTTCATTTATAGATAGGGGTTTTTATATTTTAGTCTAACTTTTATGTATACCATCTTGGCCATTTCAAATTTAAATAAACTGTTCAAAACTTAAATTTACAGCCCTATTATTTATTTTTAAGTTCTACACTGTTAAAAGAAGGTGTGATCCTACAAATGTAAAATGTTGCCGAAATCCGAATGTTTACTAACATTTTATCTGTACACTGTACAAGAAAAAAATTAAATCTACAAAAAAGCTACAGAAATCTGTAACTTTACAAAAGAATCTATTAAAATTGTAGTTATCTTACTAAAATTTTATCTGTAACCTGAATCGCAATTATGTAATATATTCTATGCATCCCAAGCTTCCTAAAAATTCCTTAGTAACCTCACAGATTTTTTGATTTTCAATGTAAATCTGTATCTGTTACATGAATTTTTGCTGTTTCCGTTAGATAAAAATCTCTAGGACTCCCATTTTCCAAGAAAACTTTTAGTAACTTTACAGATATTTTTATAGTGTGTAAACATTTAATTTAATTATATAAGAAACTAGGTGGGGATTTGTAATTCCTCTCCCTGTAAAAAAAATAATCAAAAGTTATATAAACTAAAAATAGATGATATTTTTACCTCTGAAGCCATTGACTAGTGATATGAAAATTCCGATGAAATGTCTTAAAATATTTATTAATGAACATAAAAAAATAATTATTGATAATTATTGATTTAGTTAAACTTTCGAAGCAAAAACTTGAAGTAATTGAAAATAATAATATTTGATCGGCGCTTAAGTAGCCTAATTTTACATTATACATTCCAGGAAAATAAATTTAATCTTTTCATAGGATAGGAAATAAGTAGTGAAAATTTTTCACAATCAAATATATAAATAATTAGACTGCCTTGTAATCACTCAAAAACGCTTAAAAATCAGTGTATTTTCCCATTGT
This sequence comes from Maratus speculifer, assembly GCA_964019185.1. Taxonomy (NCBI): domain Eukaryota; kingdom Metazoa; phylum Arthropoda; class Arachnida; order Araneae; family Salticidae; genus Maratus; species Maratus speculifer. Next base: position 100,680,319 of record OZ025291.1, on the reverse strand, counting down.
ACAATATCCCAAAACAAATTAAGCATAATTAGAATAATTTCCTTCTGGACACATATATCTGTCTGTATTTGTATTCATCCCGGACTTCAACAGAACTTCAAATTGAAAATAAATATCATTTGTTTAGGAAATGAAGTTATATGAACTTGGGGGATGCTTAATTCTTCTGTCCCCGTTAGACGAGGGTCTCGCAAAATAATACTGTCCCTATGAGAGGTTATTTTCTAATATCTGGTTTGCATTTCAACATTTTTTTTATTGGATAGCTTATGCGCATTGCTCCTTTTTTACTTTTTTCGATTTTGATTGCAGGTATTTTTTTTAAAAGCACTTTCACTTTCGAAACCGGTTTTGAAAGTGAAACTAACTTTATAAAAAATATCTTCATTTAAAATGGAAAAAAATGCAGAGATGCACCTCAGCTATCCAATGTAAATAACAAAATAAATAGTTAAAAATGCCAAAATGCAAACCAGATATTAAAAAATTACATCACCACAGGAATAGCATTAGTTTGAGAGCACTTCATCTACCAGGGACAGGAGCCTAAATTCTTTGACATCCAGTACGTGCATAGCGTAATTTTTTTATCGCAAATGATTGCGAGGCGTACAATACATAATTCCTTGCGGGACATGGAATTAAAAATTAACACTCAAAGCTGGTATATACACTCCTACTTGAAAAAATCCGTCTGGGAATCAAAGGGACCCGTAAAATTAATAAAAAAATATTTTTGACTTTTTAGTAGCGCGTTTATATGTTATCTGCTATTACTATTCAACACATTCAAAATATTTCTTTGAGAAAAATAACAGTAAAAAGATTGTTTTTCCCTTATTTTCGCCCAATATTTAAATACATGTAAAAGAGTGACTATGAAATTATCAACAAATACTTGGAGAATTCTATTTCTTGCATTAAATTTTAACAGTTCTACCGATGTGCTGTTAAAATTCAACAAACTAATTCCATAGTTAAATTCCTTTTAATCGATATATCTTTCAATTTCGGACGTTACTTTTTTCAGGAAGTTTCATGAATATTATGCATGTTAAGGAAATTCAGCTTACGCTCTATACTGAAACAAAATACTAAGCCAAAGATTGATGAGACCAGAATAAAAATATTTCATAGTGCAGTTTGTTTTCGAGTGTAATGTAAGGGATAATATTTCTAAAGATCTTTTCATTAAGGACCATGTAATGTGCTTTTCACTTTCCATTTATTTAAATTTGAATAAACATTGCACATTATGCACCTACACTGTAAAAAAAATGTAAAAAACTGGAATTCCTAGAATTTCTTAAGTAACAACAGCAAAAATTCATAGAATAGATACGGAGTTATACTGAAATACAAAAAGTCTGTAAGGCTAATAAAAATATCTTAGGAAACTGGGACCTAGAATTTTTACAGTCGCAACCCAGATTACAAATAAAATTTTGGTAAGATAACTGTTATTTTAGTAGATTCGTTCATAAAGTTACAGATTTTTGCCGCTTTACAAAAATTAGTCTTGTAGATTTACATCTTTTATTTTACGGTGTACAGATAAAAAGTTATTAAACGTATAGTTTTCAGAAATTTCACATCTGTAGAATTACAGATTTTTTTCTCACATTGTAGAAGAATTATGCGGAAAATATATAATGCAATTTAGTAAGTTTCATTCTTGATCATGTGATGCTGTGTTTATATTATTTCAATTTATGCAGTACAGTATACTGTTTATATATACAGTATACTGTTTACAGTATATTGTGCTTACTATAAAACTGTTTTTACGGTTTAAAACTACGTTAATAGGAATCTTTAATCATGGAATTTTCAAAATGTTATCACTTGTCACACATGTGGCTATAAAAATGCATATAATTTATATGCGAACCTTTGTTTTAAAATTTACATTGTTAAAAAGCTTCTAATATCAGCCAAGTTTATTCTCTGAAAACTACTGTAATAGCAATTTTTGTGCCATTTTCAATACTGTACTCTCTAAAAGTGTATGAATTTATGCATCGAATTGAACGAAATTTTTTATGCAACTGTTTGGCTATGGCTAGTAAGTTCGCTCTGAATTTGAAAAAAAAAAATCCGTTGGAAGGGGGCATTATAATTACGATGTTTGTACCATTTTCATTTTTTTTTATCATCAAAAAGTTATGCATAGAACTGAACTAACATTTTTGTATATGACTGTGTTTGGGAATGAAAAGTAGGTCCTCTCTCAATTTGAAAAAAATCTGCCAATCATTCTACTGTCCATCGGTTTGTGCAGAGACGAAAACTTGTTTTTACTGCGACTAATTGACTGAAGCAGAAATTTAAGACGAAATCGAAAGTTGGTATAATATTGAATTAAACTTTTTAAAGCATTAACATGTGTAATTATATTTTAAATGTTAAAATGTACGTATCAGATAAAAGAAAGTTTTGGGATTGGTACATCCAACTAGTTTTAGAATTGTTTATTTTCAATTAAAAATTGTTAAATCTTGTCTGTCCAATGCACCTTCCTAAAGAACATTGACACCTGCATATCGTACACTAATTTTATTTATGCTATTGCCAATCGTTTATGCGAAATATTTTTAAATGTACTTTAACAACATGTATATGAGAAATATATAACAAAATTTACATTTAAAATGTAAGGGTGTGAATAAAATACAAAAATAAAATCATGTGTAAAAATTAGCGTCGAATAAGTATAAAAGTTTCTAAAGTTCAAACAGCAGATTCTGGAAAAATTGGTTAAAGGCTAAATCGGTTATAAGTGGTTAAAATAAGTATTTAAAAATGCATATAATTAAAAGAATACTACTAAATTAAAATATCAAAAATATGTCGGAACAAGAAGAAAGAGAAAACTGATGAAGAGAATGACGAAAATGCCATTATCGTAAATGCTACATATATTGAATTAAAAAATTAAATAGCTGTAATAGAACTATTTATAAATTTCCGTTATTTTTAACACTATCCAGCAAGGTTGAAAATTGTTTACGAATTCGGATTTTCGATCCATCCAAACGTCTGTCCTCTTTCTAACTCCCGTAAATGTACTTGCATGAACACATGCAGATGATATACGTTAACGATGTTTACATTGGCATGTCGGTATTAACAATAAGTGTATAGCAATAATAGCTCATTTGGAGGGACACTCAAAAATTTCCATAACTTGATGGACATATAAGGAAAAATATTTTACAGTGTATTTTAATGACATTAAGCTATATAAATCGTTTGAAAATGATATAAGTCACTGAATTTTTCTGTACGATGATTACTATATATTAAGTTGTTTGTGGCATGTATTGTTCTTTTACATAAACGCTTAAATAAATTCGGTTATAGTATTGTCTTAGAGCAATAATTGCTGAGAGTGTGTTTTCAATTTTTGTACGCACTACTGACTGTGAACAAATTCTACACCTCGTGTACATGGATGGTAAAAAGTATTCACATATCATTCTTTATATTACCGGAAATAGCTGAAGGAGAACTTTTAACAGATATGTATTTCCAAACTGCACTTTATTTTGTAGTTTATAAATACAAATCCAGACATTATGTGAAGGACATAACCCGGAAGGACACTCAAACAACTCGGAAAACTTTCAGTTGTCAGTGGGAATTTCTCAAATTGGGTTTCCAATTGTGTTAAAGTGTTTCCAAATCGTTTAATTATGTATCCTATTTCAACGTATTAAGCAATGAAATTTTACCGATGAATTATAACTTTATTCTGATTGTCTTGATCATAATCGATGCTTCATGTATGATTTTTTTCTTTCTTGTTTAACGTAAATCTAGTACAATGTGAAACGACTACATGATGACTGTTTATCATCGATGATAAAACAAATCGTTTTTCTAATTCCTAACATTACGATAAACTGAGGTTCTAAAGTTAATTATTAGATGCTAGATAGTACATGGAAATGAAAATCAGTTTTAAATGGGAATTTTTACAAAATACTCTCTAAGCAGCTGTTAAACACTAGCGATTAGACATAACTTCGTGTTTCAGATTCCATTTTGAACAGAAACTAAATGATTAAATTCTACGACGTACATTTACGAATCCAAAGTTATCAGAATTATACCTCGTCACTATCTCGTATATTTGACATAAAATAAGAAAACTAGTAGGTACTATAAAAGTAAAAAAAAACAAACACACGAAATTATTCCTTCAGCGCACCACAAGGAACTAGCGAGATAATGTGCTGCATACAAGTCAAATTTTCCGTATCATTATTTTATAGAAACTTGCACTGTTTATCCAGAAAAAAAAATCCTTTTTCAAGATAACAAGTTCTATGGTGGAAAACAGACGCCACCTACATGGGATTGGTCGTAATTGCTGTACTACTTTAAATAGTACACCAGGTCCATTTTTTAATTTTCTTCTGGAATAAAACAATGAAGACATTTCATCAAGGAAATTAGTTCTTAGAAACATTCTTGACTAATTCTTTTATTTTCCAAAACCCGAGAAACTGACCACTTATAAACAAGAAGAATGCAGCATGCTAAAATAAACGCTTTCAAACATAATAAAGAAATATTTGTCATTTTTGACAATTGCGAGCGTGGGGTTCACATGACCATGACAATTCGTAATCTAAATAAATTTTTACACTACACAAATGCCAAGAGAAAATGTCTTGGCATACAATAGATTCCCGAGCCAGGCCTGAAACCGTACAGGTAAAAAGGACCGTTATATAGAAAAGCAATGGGAAAAATTGTAAATGTGTGTTGTCAAGAAAAAAACAGAACACGTTCAGTAACCCTAAAACAAAGATGCATAATCGGTAAAAATGAAGTTTTTTATACAAGACAAATGAGATGATAGGAAATAAATATAGCAGTTATTTAAAACAGAAAAAATATTTAGTTCGTTTGATATTTAATCAACTGAAAATTAAAAATGAAAAATCTAGAAGTGAAATGATATTTTAAAACTAATTTACCATTATTTTTTATATGCAATTTGGAAACCAACACTCAATAAAAGTACCTATTAAAAATGTTTTTCTTTTAAAATTAAATTTTAAAAGAGAGGGGGGGAACAGGCATTTGAAATATTAATAGAAATATATAAAACAGAATGTGTGTTACATCACACCATAATAATTTACAGATTATTAGCTAAAATATTTGGTAAACCGGAAAGGTCTGTCGTATACTGTCATTTCATGCCTACATGTTTTTTATATTCATGTTTCTTCACTGGCACCACTTTTTTGAAATGGTAAAATTCCCATAGTTTTCACGTTTCATATTAAAGTAAAAATAATCGGTATTGTACTATTTTAAAAAAGTGGTGCCAATGAAGAAATCTGAATTATAAAAAAAAGTAAACGTGAAATAACATTATATGACAGAACTTCCAGGTTGACTCAATAGTAAAAAATTGCGAGTGCTATTCGTATAACGATTTTTATACTTCAGATATTTTCCGTAATTGGGAACATTTTTTGAAATCTTTCTGCATAACACAATTAGTAGAAAATACTATGCATACAATTCTAGAATTTGTGTATTCTAAATTAAGTAACTGTGCAATTTGGTTTATATACATTCTTTCCACTTTGATCCTTAATGAAACATCCCTACTTTTTTTTAAAAGAAAATGTAGTTATATGTAGTACTTGTATCTTTCAAATGTGCCTTTATTTCTAGACATATGTTTCATAGTAATAAACTCAACATTCAAGATCACAATTAGTTTTCAATATATATTAATAAAAATCAGCATTTGATAAAATTTAACTTCTCATGAATATTAATTTGTAAACATACGTTTCCAATGCCGTCGAAAAAAACCTATAGTAAAAATGGACGAAAATATATTTGTATAAACAGATATCTCTATGTAAGTCCATTTATCTCCTTTTGTTGTGTTTTGCTATGTAAATATAGAAGTAACAGCTTCAACGAAATCTATAACATATAAAGTATGCTCTAGGCTGTAAATTTAAAATGTCCATTGAAGTTTCTTTTTTGAGTAGATCCCAAGAGATTTTAAAGTAGTACAAAATTTGCATCCATTTTTCATTCTGACTACAAATTCTTTTACCAGGTTTAAGGTTATAAAAATAGAAGGTAAAAAAGTGAAGAGCATTTATTATTTATACATCTTAAGAAAAGTTTCAAGATAATAAATATAAAAAAACCTCATTTAAAATTCTATGTTAGCGAGATCCAAGACAGTTTAAAATTGTGCTGAAAGTAGATACATTTATCACAATAACAGTAATTTTTTCATGTTTTAACAAATACGTGAAACATCCTTAAAAGATAAAACTGTAAGTTATTTAAGTTATGCATTAAATTTGAATTTAAATTTACTATGTTATGTATGTGATCACTTATAAGTCAAAGATTATAAGAAATAACTGAAATAAAAAAAGGAATTGAATTCATAGCTTATAACTCGATAAGTAATTTAATTATCATAAAATGGAAAAATAAGTTCAATTCGAAATCGCTTTCATAGTCAGGCATTAAAATTTTACAACTTTCTGTTAAAAAATGAATTTGTAAATGTGTCAAAACGTTTTTCGCAACTGTCATATCAGTTCAGTAGCTTGTTAAGTAAGGCCTGGGTGCGATCCGATCCGGAATAGAAGCTGAAAACTCCATACAAGTCTGACTTCCCAAGATATAAAATATGATTATCCGTATCTAAAAGAACATAGAACAGCACATATTAGTATAGCTTTTAATGCTTATACATTAATTGACTTTTGAAAATACTTTTACAGACAAAATAATAATAATAATAATAATAATAATAATAATAATAATAATAATAATAATAATAATAATAATAATAATAATGAATTGCACATCAATGAAAAAAGGTTTTCAAACTTCCTGAAATTAAAATTGCATACAGATTTTACAATGTTCGTTTACCGTTACATCACATTTAACTTAATTAAAAGTCCCACGAAAGCTCGGTCGCAAAGCTTTATGTAAAAATGGCACAGATATTCAATTGCTATTTTGTACAGCTCATATTCAAAATATTAGAATAATTACCTTTTTTTTTAGAAATTGAAAATGTCGTTTGGTAATTTAATGCCTTTTAATGAAAATATGCCAACGATATTTTTATTAAGAACTTATTGTTGATTAAACTTACTTGTTATCTTACATTTAATATCATTTTTGAAAAGATTAATTGCAAAAAAAATATTTTGAAAAGTCAAAATATTAGAATATTTATTCAAGTGGTTCAAAATATTAGAATATTTCACATTAATTCTCCTTTAATTATTACCAATTCTTAACTGGTGGCATCATTGATTAAATTCAGACTATTTTATTTAAAATCAGTATTCTTTTTTGCAGTTTGTTTCTTTTTCGTCTTAAAATGGGCCGTGTGAGTGATATTCCTGAATCTACTAAACTTCGTATGGTTGATTTGTATCGGCGCGGTAAAAATCAATGTTTTATAGCGAATTATTTACATTGTTCGCAATCGAGCGTTAGTAAAATACTAACACAATATTCAAAAATTGGAAAATTTCAAAATAATCGCCGAAATGGTGGCCGAAAACCAAAAACATCTGCTAGAGATGACAGGAAACTGAAGCGTATAGTTAAGAAAAACCGTTTTAAAAGTGTGCGATTCTTGCACCGAAAATGGAAAGAAGAAGGAGTTGAAGTTTCTACATTGACAACATTAAGACGTCTCCATAAATTTAAATTTGAATCTTGTGTATCGAAAACAAAACCTCTCATGACTGCAAGACAAAAGCGTATAAGATTGAATTGGTGTAAATCAAGACGTTTATGGAGCAATGAAGATTGGAAAAATATATTATTTAGTGATGAAAGTATGTTTTGTGTTTCATATGGTAATCAAGGTATTCGAGTTTGGAGAATGAAGCAAGAAGCATTTGATAAAGAATGCCTTAAACGTTCCGTAAAATTTGCTGCTAGTGTCATGGTTTGGGGTTGTATGAGTGCAGAAGGACCTGGAAAGTTATGCATCGTCTACGAAAAGGTTAACTCTCTGATATATCAAGAAATTTTAGAATATTATATGATTCCATCATCAGAAGATTTATTTGAAGATGATTTCATCTTTCAACAAGATTTAGCGTCCCCGCATACCTCGGTGTCAACTAAGAATTGGTTCCGCCAACGCAACATTAAGGTACTTCCTTAGCCACCAAATTCACCAGATCTTAATCCCATCGAAAACTTATGGTGCATAATGAAGAAAAAAAAACTTCAAGAAAATCCTCCTTCAAGTAAAACTGAGTTAGTGGCACGTATAAAGTCTATTTGGGCTAATATTGATAGAAATGTTTGTAAACACCTTGTATATAGTATGCAAGATCGATTGTACGCTGTTATGAAAGCTAAAGGGGATGCTACAGAATATTAACTACCATTTACTTCATATTCATAAGGTAATATTGTTGCGTAAAATAAAATATTCTAATATTTTGAACCAATCTAAATTTTATTCTAATATTCTGGTGTGTTTAAGGAAGCTGTATACCTAATTTATTGTGCTGTATTTTATATTTTATAAATGTTAAAATCTTATCTAAACATTCCAGATTTAATTTATAAGAAATTTAATTGCATTTACTTAGTATAAAAAATAAATAAATGAGAAATAATTTTTTCTTATTACTTTTTCTCAATTATTCTAATATTTTGAATATGAGCTGTACTACAGATATGTATAATCTTCTACCTATTCTCTTAATACTGGTCTGAAAAATCTGATATCTTAAAAAATAAAACAACATGTAGCAATATATAACTCCCTCTCCTATTTTTGCAAATATCTTAAAGCTTCTATCTGAAAAATTAAAAGCAGAAATATCTCAAAATGCACATACATTTGTTTATTTCATTGTTACATATTATTTGAAACGTAGATCTTAAGGTAAAGAGGAAAATGGTTTAAACGATCTCGCAGGTTGTCGATAAAACTTGTTTGGCATATATTTTAAATTAAAGGACCGCCAAACAATTAACGAATACTTTAGTAATTATAAAAACCCTTTAAAGTGTCACCTGAAGAATTATTTGCAACATTTTAATGAATTTGTTATATTTGATTAATATTATTGAGATTTTTTTATAAATGCTATGGTATTTTGATTTTTTTATTCCTATCTTAAAATTAATAATAGTGTTTATAATTTCAGAATATTTCAGTTACGGTTTCAGAACCACATTTACAAGGGTGGAAGTTTATTGTTAGTTTATCATTAAAAGACATTTAATTTTTAGAAAACATGTAAAACTATTCCCCAAGCACTAAAAGTGTTGCAAATGTAGCGATGGAATAAAAAGAGAGAAGGTTGCTCTAGACAGTATTAAAAAATAATACTCTACTTTAATTATAAAATTTAAAAGTACATTATTTACAAATTTACAAACCTATCTTGCCGCTGACAACATTCGAATATTTACACAATTCTACAGCCAAACAAAAAACACCAGAGAAGAGTTGTTTGTGTTCTTTTCAATTATCGTCTGTCGATGATAAAATACATAATAAAAAAAAAATTAGTCTTCCGCTTTGCCACGCAAAGATTTATTTTCTGGATTTTAAATTCTTTATTTTGTATAAAATTATCAGTTAATTTAATGAATATGAAAAATATGCTTTTATATATAAACATGCGTTAACTCATTATAGTCTGGCGGTAGCATATGGTAACAGAAAATTTTGAGCCCCTTTTATTGTTTAAATACCACTATTTTTGAACGGAAGCATCCACTTTATTTAATAACGTAAAATTCGTGAAAAAAATCGAGCATTTTGTTTTAAGAATTAGTATGAAAAAAAAAAGATTTGTAATTTAAAGTAGAAAATAATTCTGGTTTTAATGAGTTAAAAAAATACAAATGTATTCACAACATTTTTTTTTTTGCACCCGGAAATACCTTGCACAGGATTCTCCAAAAGAAACACCATGCCTCCTGCATTCTGAGTTCTTTAACATTGAAATTCCTATTCAAATATATCAAAGAAATATTCTGGTTAAAATCTGGATTTGCATAGAAAAAAATATGAATAGAGGAATGGGGTGTGGGGCCGTGAGATTCAAGCTAGAAATTTCAAATGGGAACAGGGGCAAGGAATTTCAAATGGGGTTTCGTAAACACACCTTAAAAAGCCTTTTCTAGATAAATATTTCAAAAATGTTGTCTATGACGTTTCTTAATGGGCATATCTCTAATTATGTTTTTAAAGTACATTTATATTTTTTAATTAACATTATTTCATATTTATGCTAGCGTTTTTTCATGATTGTTTTTACAGATTTGATGAATATAAAAAGAAATAAGATTCATATTTAATTTTTCTTCTATAAAATAGTAAAAATTATGTTTGACAAGTTTACACTTCACTTAGAATTATTACAAACCATTTTAATAACTTTTCAAAAATAAATTTTGATTTATTCTGGTACATTTACATATAGAAAAAAATGTGTAATGTAATTAAACAAAGTATTTTAAAATATGCTTCTATATGTAATATAATTAAAGATGCTATTACATATGAAATAGTTACAGTAAGATGGAAATTGTACAAAAGTCTTAAAAAGCGGCAAATTTTGATGAAGCACTCATTAAATTACTTGGATTAAAACAAAGTGCTTCGTAGCATTCTACATTGGTTACGTATATAATATTCAGCGAAAAGACTGGAACATTTTAAAATTAACTTAATATTTAGAGTTTAATGACCATTGAGAAACCAATAAAATTGTTTAAAGCAACAATTTTACAAATGTTTGAAGCATAAATATTACTTTTATTAAAGATATTCTCTACACATTTTTATGTTTGACAATTTTTTTTAAACATTTTTCATTACATAGCGCATTTATGCGACATGTATGTATTGCGCGAATTCTGTTCCTTATATGCTAATGGAAAATGGTTAAAATATGTTCGATGCAATCATTTCTCTAAATTTATGAGTTTTTTTTTTCTTTAGATACAACCCGCCGGCAAAAAATATATTTATATTAGCAAATTTTATTTCGTGGCGTCCGTTTAGATACATCTGCAAAACACAAAAATAAACAGTATTGACAAATGTTAGGCAGAAGGCAATCCATTATTGAATATTGTTGAACCATTTATTTTATAGAATATAATGTATGACATCATTTGTTTGAACCGTTTTATTTCAGCTTATTGAATTTTTAGAGAAAATTAATCGGCTTTAAAAATCCCTTATTTAAACAGATTGCTTTATAACATACATAAATAAATAATTAAGCAAAAAGAATCATCTATGATGAATTAACCTTTAATTATGTTGCCACATTTTTATTTAGACCACCCCTATAGTGCAACTTTTCCTAATCTATGTGATCGTTATAACGTTCCACGACCTAACAGTGGGTCCCCGAATAATTGAGGTTTACCACAAAAAATATTATCCCTTAATTCATATCTTAAAGGAAAAATAACAAGTACAACATTTTAGACCCGAAATAATCCCAAAAGTCATTAGCTTAAATGAAAATTTGTGCGAAGACAGTGTTTTTTAAAACAGTCAGTTGGTATTATGTTATAAGTCACTTTGTGAGACAAGTCAGTCGTCGGGGTAAGATAACCCAGGATTTTTTTTCTTCTAGATAAACACAGGAGCGGAATATCAAAACTATCCAAATTAGCTGTGAAAACCTTTGTGAGGTTCAATACAACATATTTGTATCAATATGTTTTTCTTACTGTGCTGTTTTTATACTTTGAGGACCTTGATGAGGTTCAATGCGACATATTTGTATGAATATGTTTTTCCTACTGTGCGGTTTTTGTAAAACAAGCACAGTAGGAGACATAGAGCGTGAAGAATGTGATTTAAAGTTAAAGGTAAACAGTTTTATTACTGAAATAGATGTCGAAATCGGTAAACACTAATGTCAGAAATCTCATTGATTGCAATTTTTTGATAATTAAACGTATTTTTAATAATGTTTCGGTTTTAATTATTCTTCAACTTACAGAAATATGAATTGTCAGTTTTTGCCTTTGTTTATTGAGCATCCTTCGTAAAAATTTCACTCTTTCATGGAGTAGGGTAGCAGATAGCTTATGTAGGTCATAAAAATTTCTATTGTGATATTTGATGATACAATCTTATATTAGACGAGTCGCAAAAATTGCATTTTAGTTAAAGGTTTCTTGCGTACCGATAAAGAGTGAGAGCCACTGATATAATACATATAGCTGTTATTAGTGGGAGGTAGTAGCCTAGTGTTCAAAGCACCGAACTCCAGACTTAAAGGTCTCGGCATCGATGCTCGATATCACCAAAGACCGACTGAGTGTATGCAATGTGCGCGCTCGTTACATAAAGTGGTTCTCAAAATACTGTGGTCGTTTTTATCAGTTACCATGGGTACATTTCTTGTGAGAAACCTTTTCTTCCTCTTCAGGTACATATTGAAATTGAGGAACCGACGTTGTTTGGTGCTGTCATTTATTGGCAGCTTTGCCGAACATCTTCTTCAGCTGAAGTCTGGCTTCCAACCCTCTGGGTGCACTCCCAATAAAAGCTCCAGCAATCCTTTTTTGCCTTCGGGCACACGTCAACAACAACAACAGATGAAATCAGTCTGTAAGACAGATATAGTCATCTATTGTTATTGCAATGATAATGTAATACACAGCGAATTTCATCAATTAAATTAATGTGTATTTTTTTATGCGGATAGAATTAATCGAAAAATTTTAGATATTTAGACGATTTAAATTTCTGAACTTCTTTCACTTTCTGGCAGTAAATAATTATAATTATTAAAAAAAAATACATTTATTAAATATTTTGAAACAATTTATCTAAAACGATATTTATATTACCTTATATGTTTATTCTTTAATCTATGAAATATATAACATATTTTAAATTAATTTTGCAATCGAAATATATTTATTGACGACCGAGTTTTGAGAATAAAACGTGAAACGTTTCACTTTATTTAAAATGCTTTCCTTTAAATATTTTATTATATCATTGGACATCAAAAATACCCATAACTAACAGCCTGAATGTGGCGAATTATTCCAAAACTGGGATTTTTTGCCAATTTCACTACTTTTCTCTTTTTATTACTTTAAAGACTTAATAAATAGACCAACAACTGTTTAATCTACAGGAAATAAAAGTGCGAATACGTGAGTTATTTAATTAGAACACTTATAGACACATTTTGGGAGGAATTTTTTTCAGAAATCTATTTGTGATGTATTTAATCCGACAAACGCTGAGAGGCTTTTAGGAAATTTGATACTTCCAGATATTTTATTAAAATTATATTTAAATCTGAAATTATAATTAATTAATCTTTGTTGAGTTAATAGTTTACGAATTTCTATATGGTCATAATCCAATATTTTTCATTGGCTGCCTAATTTAATTTATTTATTAAATGATCAAAGTAAAAAAGTACATTCCTAAAAAATATCAAATCACCAATAGAAGTTAAAAATAGAAGCATATATTTAAGAAAATAATACATGCATATGATCATATGATTATCCATTACCTTATATGATTATACCTCTGAGAATTCTAGTGTGAAAGATTAATGAACTTTAAATTATAAAATATAATTAATTTAATATTTCGTTATTACAATCGATGTCTTTTTCTAGATGCCCCTTGTTATCGCCATGGTCTTCAGCGCTAGGAAAATTACTAATCCAGCGGTATTAATAAAATGAATTAAATTTTTCATATAAAGTTTACCCAGTAATAGCTTAGAAGGGATGCTGGGACTTAATCTATTAATAGTCGTTTCAACATTGACCAGCTTTCTGACAATAAACATATTTTATTCAATATTTTAAGAAATAATTATTTATTTTAATAAGTATCTACCTGCAGCAGAAGACAGTATTTCTCCTGACTTGGATGAAAAAGTTTATTTTTCCACGATGACTGAAGAGGACTTGACATGTAAGGTACCCTGGGGTAATAACGCCAGGCGGGGTAATAACGGCAAGTGCTTATATTTTGCATAATTATGAAATAATCAGGTAAATGACACCCATGTGCTCTGCGCAGAAAGGTTTTGAGTCATATAAATCGCAAAAAACAGCTTCAAGTTAATTTGTTTCATTTTTAGGTCTTATTGTTTTTACAAACAACTAAAATTAACGCTTGATCTAAAATTTGCGAGATACGTGTTGTGATGTGAAGACTATCTTTTTATCCGGAAATACTTTGTTAATTTCATAAATTTGTAGTGCATTTCATGTACTTTTAAAATATTGTTGAAGATTTTGGATATCTTCTCGAGATAATTTGTAATTTAAAATGCACTGCGCAATAACTATACCGGGGTAATAACGCCAATCATTTACATTAATACCCCGGTTGATACCCTACTGTGGCCAAGCTACATCCTAAATACTGATTCAAATAAACACAGTTAAAACTGTGCAATGTTTCTCATATTTCTATTTAAGCGGTCTTTTTTAAGCAAAAAGAAGCTCACTGTCTGATATTCTTTTGCCTCATCCCCCCTCCCAAACCACACCTTTATTTTTCTTACACTTTCACAAAAAATTTAACATTTTCAATAGCTTAGAATGCAATTTGACAATTTCTAAGTTTGTAGAGTTTGTATTTTTAGAATTGGGCTATCTACATGCAATTATTCCATCTTATTTCATAGTTTTGTTTGCATGGCGTTATTACCCATATAGGTGGGTAATAACGCCAAATAGCATTGGTCAAGAAAAAACGCCATTACATTTTATGAATACATATCTGTTAAATTATTTTATTTTATATAGATAGTCAATGAGTTGCTGTATCAGATCCCATATTTGTTTGAAAAATACAATCTAAAACTAAGCCGTGAAAATTGGTAGAACCTTAACGTGGCGTTATTACCCCAGGGTACCTTAATTGCAATTTATCAGTCAGTTTTCAAATTGAGCATAATGAAGACAGAAGGAAAACATCTTTAAAAATGTGTGATGTATCTACCCGAAAAAAATGAGCACTGTAACTATATCTTTGAATGCACTATTGTAATCAAAGGGTATCCACAATGTTAAAATACATCTATAGTGGATATCGTCTAAAAGTATTTTCAATAATCATGATTTAATTTCATTTTATTGCATGAAAATAAATATGTTACTAATAAGATAAAAAATTTCATTCTGATGATTTTCTAAAATTACGAATGTTATTCAGCCAAAACCATACATTAAATTCTGCGTTCACAATAAAATTTCTGTTAAGAAAGCATTGAAAGTATTTTAAAAACATCAAAGACGACTGTTTATGAAATCAACATTATCCGATTTGTATAAAAAGTATAAATATGGTATATAATCTATTATACAAAATACGCGATCTGGCAGACAATACATTTCAATTACTGATCAAATTATCATTAAGCTGAAAGAATTGTCAGTAACAGACATTTTTGAGCTGATTTCTGTGCCATTAAAAGATAATTTAGCGGTTTGGTCATCATTTCTTGAGTTGCTCCTGGAAATTTATACTTATTTCGAAAAAAAATTACTCAAGTGGCGTCAAAGATGTCTTCTTACGGCGATTTTTTCAAGCTCTAGCAAGACCAAAAAGACCATGTCAAAATCACTAAAATATCAAGTTAATGTTAACCGTTTTCCTCGATTATTCCGATACATTATCAATTCCAGCCAATTGACCAGAGAGCCAATAAAATGTATTATTAAACTTTTTGAAGGAAACATTTTTTCAAAAACGACTCGAAATTAGACAGTAAACTTACATCAATGAGTGTTCGCATCACAATAATGCACTTTTTCACAGTGCAATTATTATTTCTAAGGTTTTCTTTTATGAAATATTAAACAAATACGGTACAGAAATCTCCATATTTTCTTGAGACAGCTCCGCATGACTTTAAGATTTAAATTCCTTTTCTGATTAAAAAAAATCTGTCTTTGTTTTTAGTCCATTAATTTGATAGAACGAAATTTTCTATGAACTTAGGAATAATTAAAAAACGGCTTTAAGGCACGTTTTGATGATTGAAAAAAGTTTAGAGACGTGTATTGCAGTTGACAAAGATTACGTACATGGAAACACAATACAATTTGATCAATTAATAAATACCGTTATTTTGAGACTACTATTCCTGGTAGTTTTTGACCAAAGTCGTAAATATTTAAACTGTTTGTAACAAATGAATGCAAACATAAAAAAGAAAACAAGAAGAAAGAAATCAAATTTTTTTTCGTACATCATGCAGTGCAAACAACATTACTGATGCAAAAAATGTTTTCTTCAAATCGATCCATATCATACATTATTTTTTTAATATTTTCACTGTCAAATCAAAATGAGTCTAACAGGGGATAAGTCACATCTTCACACTTTACAGAATACTTAAGATGCCACTCTAGTCATGAAAAAAGAACCGGATGATACACTTAAGTCTAGTTACATAAGGCACTTTTTTGACTGACTAATGTGGGCATGTACTACCTCTGACAATAAAGTTCAGTGAATAGTCCTGTAGCATTAATGTAGATGAAATATTAACAAAAGTTACCATACCATCCTTCAAAATAGTCATCTCTTATAACTATGCACCGCTGAGACCTGCTATACAAGTCCTGGGAAATTCGCAAAAAGTCTTCTTTTGGGATGAAGTTCAAAAGCTTCGTCACCTTTCGTTGGATGTCAGCAATATGTTCAAATCTCTTTCAAAGAGAGTTTGAGTCGTAAAAATAGGGATAACACTGGAGAATTGAGATCTGGCACAACCTCTAATGAATTTCTTTCGGTGTCTTGCAAAGCTTAAAACCAAATTTTAAACTGATCTTTTATTCGTTCATTTTCCTGCTCTCAGTTAAGAACCAACACACTGAACAAGCACTTACTAAAGCACGTTTTACACAGAACATAAACAATGCTCAACTGAACAATGGTGGGGGGAATATGGTTTACACTTGCCTCTATGCAGGTGCAGCGTTTTGTTTCCCCAGTGTTTCCAGATCGGTCGTTCTGAATTCATTCACCGAACTTTATTGTAAGAGGTAGTATATAAGAGGCAAGAAATGAGGTATATATATAAGAAAGCAATGAAATTAACAGTGACAAAGTTGTAAAAACGAAAACATATTACTGTGAGAAAAGAAAACAAAATGTTAAGAAACATAATTACAGAATGCTCGTAGTTAATCTGTATAAAAATTTGAAATTAAAGTTCTAGGACAACAGAAGATATAAAGTTCAGACGACAATCTTATCAAAGTCCATACTCATCAGAAACCCAAAAGAAAATTTTAACGCCTGCACGAAATGTGATAAGCTATTAGGAATTAAAAGCGAACTTAACAGTCACATATTTTCCAAGAATATGTTTTCATAAAGATTGTTTTAGAAAATATATGCATTGTGATATTCATCTATTAGATTTTTCATAAAATTCATATTAAAAGCTTTATACTTGAAGGTTAAATTATTCAATTTTATCTAACAATCTGTACTATATTGTGTACATCAAAGACTTATTTATGGAAATTAATTAAAACTAGTCGTTGGGGGCCACCGTAATACTTACCCATCATGGATATGTATATGAAAATAAAACATGTGAAACTATTTATACAATGCATTGCAATTCATAAACAAAATTTAAATATTGCTAATATACATAGTAATGCTATATTAAAGAACTGCTGATGTACCAATTTCGACAAATTACATAAAACGCCAAACCACTCAAGTAGTATCGAACTGCGTAAAGGAAACATCCTTATAACTCCAAAAATAATAATTCTATTAACTAACAATTAATTGCGTCGGATTAAGCGTCTCATTTCCAATTAAAATATACCTCTGAATTGAAATTTGAATGAAATACAAAGTCATAAAAAATCGAAGAATGTGGAAAACAAGATTACAAATATCTCGGCAACTAATAATCCGATCGACTTCGTTCTATATGCAAAATGTGTGTTATTTTATTGCCTTTTATGTCCATTCCTTAAAACAAAAAAATTCAAAAATTTTTATATACCTTTTATCAGAACGAATTTTTCGAGAGTCCGAAAAAAATAGTTTCAGATAATCGAGGTTGCTGATATTAAATAGGGTTCGTCCCATTCTTACATACTAACTACATACAAAATTTCAAGTCTCTATCTCAATTTGTTCGGGAGATAGAGCGTTTACAGACAGACAGACAGACAGACGGACGGCAAATTTTTTTTTTCTAAAAATATGTTTTTCGGAATCTCCACTATCTAAAACGTGTAAATCCGTCAAAAATTTTTTTTCGATTTTCAAAACGATTGCAAGACTTACCCTATACTACGTATGATGGATAAGTAATTATTATTTAAATTAATGCAGTTTTTTGCATATTACGAAGTTCAATAACACATGATACAACTTTGAGTTTCATATTTATCGTTTTTTAATAAAATATCGTTTTTATCATATTTATCGTTTTTTAA
This sequence comes from Maratus speculifer, assembly GCA_964019185.1. Lineage (NCBI taxonomy): Eukaryota > Metazoa > Arthropoda > Arachnida > Araneae > Salticidae > Maratus > Maratus speculifer. Next base: position 100,661,821 of record OZ025291.1, on the reverse strand, counting down.
AAATGACTGTAATTAAGAGATTATTTAAAAAAAAAATTTAAATACATTAAATAAATTGCCACATTATAGTTAGTTTCAACTTCTCATTTAGGTTTTTACTGTTGTAAATGCGACGAAAATTGTCTTTATGCAGCAATTATAAATTATTTACTTGCATTACAATTAGTTCAATTTCGGCAAGAAAAGTATAGTTATATAATTAAAGAACGAATTTCTTTTTTACGGAATTATGTTTGAGAAAACCTATATTTATTTTCAAAAAACACCAAATATAGAATAAATGAGACAAACTATGGGAATTTCTACTGCCGCATTTAGAATTTCCAGTTTAGAACCATTATCATTTAGACACTTTGATCTTCTATTAAGATTTAATTGTCTAAAAATTCAAGTACATATCAAATTGGAAATTTAATTCTATTCATTGAAATAAAAAGTAAACGGTTGTGACGAACCTGGCAGTGCCGCCATGTAAATAAGAGTTTATTTTTACAACAGAAAAGTTGAAACAAATAATTCAAACTTTAGGGGTGGGTATATAAATTCGATAAATTATATATTATATTCGATAAATAAATTATATAAACTTAACATAAGATTAAAAGAAAAGAAAAGAACTCGTGTTATTTAATTTTCTTGAATGCCTTGAATAACATTACCATTATAATAACACCGTAAAAAAAAAAAAAAAAAAAAAAAAAAAAAAAAAAAACATTAGTTTAACTTTTTTTATTATTATTATTTACATCAACTAACGAGACTTCAATTTTTATACCGCTTTCGTAAAAGTTGTAGATAAAAAAGCGAAGAAATGTTGACGAGATCAAGAGAAACCAAATCACGTTCATATAATAATAAAAAAAACCTAGTGACCCCTTATAACGGAATTGCAAATCCCTTATAATGTTTGTAAGGTATGATGTTCCTTATAATGTTTGTATTCAGTTTTTAATTAAGAAGAATATCTTAGAAAAAAATATGTATGGGAATTCCTTCATTATGTTTTTATTTATTTACTATCGGACCCGACAGACGTTGTCTTTGCACCAATTCCAAAAAATCAAATAAATTTACATAAATATAATAATACGCATGATAAGTACTATGCTCTTAATTTAATTTCTTATTACAATTATGTAAGGAAATTATTGTTCACTTTGCAGTAGTTTTTGAAGTCGGTTCAATTTTTAACAGAAAAGTTTTTTTTTCTCTTTTTAGTTAAAAGTTAACGATTTTCTGAAGTCGGTTAATGAAATTTATAATACAGGAAAAAATATTGCAAATCAAAAATGTATGTCAGGAGTGGGGTTCGAACACACTATCTCTTCCTTCGAGAACCAGAGCTTAAATCTTGCGCCTTAGATCACTCAGCCATTCCGTCCGCACTCTGCTCAGCGAACTTATTCAACACTTTTAATTAGCGTAAAATCACTATGTTTATTAGTTTTTGCCTAATTACCAAAGAAGTACTGAATCAATTTCGATGAAATGTGAATCCAAACCATTCTTGAATCCACTGGAACACACACAAAAAATTCATTAAAATCGGTCAAGTCGTTTAGAAAGAGTTCATTGACATACACACGGACAGAAGAGTTATATATATAAAGATTTGCATTGGATACTTAATTTTAATTTTGAAATTGGTTTGGCTGGCACCGACTCCAAAAAAGCAAATAAATGTACATAAATATAACCATACGTATGATAAATACTACGCTCTTAATTTAATTTCTTATTACAATTATGTAAGGTAACTAACGTGACTCTAAATATCCAGGCATATTAACAGAACTCTGTTATTATGTAAGCTACGTTGTGATGATAATAAAAATGATGTTATTATTATTTTTTTTAAATATAGAAATCATTTATAAGTCTAAAATATAGTATTTGAAAATAATTTTTTCCAAATAGTCGTTGTATTTTGTTAAATTACAATTTTTTAATGGGGGGGGGGGGATTTTTTTCTTTTCTTTATTCTTTATCTATTCAAGATAGTCAATGCTTTCTTATTACATATCTACAAAAATTATCCTATTTTAAAAAGCTAAAACAGTACTCTTAGAATGACTCAGTTCTCAAATTCTTGAACGTTTAATTCTGAGCGTCACCTTTGCCATAAGAATAAAAGTTTTAAATAATTCAATGACATTGGCCTCATAAGCTATGCATTAAGATCGCTACGAAACTTCAAAACGATTTCTTTAAATGATTAAATTCGCACGCTTTCTATTTTCCACAATAAAATCAAAATTTCAGATTACTATGCGATTCTTTTATTTTTTAGTGTTAATCAAAATTATTAAATTTACAATTATATATTTTAGATCTAAAAGAATGACAATTGAAAAGAATTATGTATAATTCCTCATGAATAAAAAGTCAAAAATTCAAGTTAAAGATCTTTAAAAAATATCTAACATGTGTCGAATTTCTGTCATTGCAGTAAAAAAATGCGAATGCGAGTGTTTAACAAGTGTTTACAAAATATGTATATTTGTGTTGAATTGTTATTGCAAAATCACACTTTTATAAGTAATTATACATTGATATTTAATATAATAATAGAAATAGAATACTTAGTTAACAGGAAAATTTTGTGCAATTTATGTGAAAGGACAGCAGGTCCTAACAGAAAGGACAGCAAAATGCTTATTATAAATTATTATTAGTATAAAGGCTTTTAACATCATGTAGAAAATACTCCTCTTCGAAGAATAACTTTGAGATTTCATCAATATTTTGTAAACAATCACAACAACATGCACAAGCGTTTCCATACAAAATTCATACACAACAAACTAAGCTACAATTGCAAAATATTTTCGTAAAATATTGAAAGTGGATTAATCTTTGTGTACTAAATAAAACATTTTGTCGCAAATCGCACTTAAAGAATACCACGAAATTTCGAACGAATATAACACAATTTTTACAATTATTATAAAAATCTCATATATTGTTACATAAAACATAATCTAGGCGAATATCTGTAACAAAATATAATAGTTGTATCAGGATTAAAACTTTTAGTATTAAATTATATTAGGGAAATTAAAATTCTGTTTGTACAAAAGAATATTTGTTTACTCAAACTTTGTATTGTATGCACTTCCAATTTTTAATAAGTAGAAGAGGAACAACTAAATAAATGAAAGAAGTCTTTATTAGAAATGCAGACAGCAATTACTGAGATTTGTTTACATTTCGTAGAAAAAACTTAGAAAAGATGAATAGTTCCTATTTTCATTTAATAAATTGTAATCTTTGTATAAAAATGACACAAGGATATCCCAACAAAGAAAGCACTAAATCTTCCGTTTTATGATAAAGATGTATTTGTTTTGCACGTGGAAAAACAACATGGAGAATTATAATTTCTAAAAATAAAAATAAAAATCTTTCCTAATTTGAATGTAGTATTTTTGTGACGTATTATTAATGGATAAGGACATGTATGAATTATTCCACTTTAGGAATACAGATATTTCTGCACGTTTCTAGTTTAAATCTAAAACGAATTTATTAAATGTTTTGCGTAGAAATGCAATGTATTAAGAACTATATATATATATATATATATATATATATATATATATATATATATATATATATATATTTCCATTAATTTAAAATGTAAATGTATTCATTTTTTGGAAAATAACTGTTTTTTATTAATAAGCATGTTATACTTTATCTAGCTTGTAATAATAACAATATTTATGTGCATGTAATTTTTAAATTATATAAACCGTTGGCAATAAAAAAAAATGTGTATAATTTCTTATGAACAAAAAATCAAAAATTCGCATTAAATATTTTTTCTTACAAGCACACACACACACAAATAAAAAAGAAAAAGAAAAAAGGAAAAGAAAGAAATGCTGCAATTGCGAAAGAGTTACGCATTCTAAAGTGAGTGGATGAACCTTTGTGTACTAAATAAAATATTTTATCGCAAATTCCAGCTAAAAATACCACGTAATTTCGAACCAGTTTAACATAAATTTGAAAATTATCATTCAAATCTCTCAATTTTCCATCAAAAGAAAAAATAACCTTAGACGAATATATGTAACAAAATATAATAATTATAAAAGGATTAAACCATTATATACTAAATCGTATTATGTCAAAAAATGTGTTTGTACACAAGAATATTTATTTACTCAAATTTGTGTTCCATACACTTCCAAATTTTAATGAGTAGAAGTGGAAACAATTGAACCAGTACAAGAAGTCTTTATTATAATTACTGAGATTTTTTTACTTTCTTAGAAACTACTTAGAAAATATTAATCCTTCCTCTTTCCATTTAATAAGACGTAATCTTTGTAGAAAATGAGACTATCCTATCCCAACCGAGGAAGCAAAAAAATCTTTCATTTTATGATAGAGATGTGTTTATCTTCATGTTTTAAACAAAATGGAGGATAATAATTCGTAACATTAAAAATTAATGTATATATATATATATATACATTTCCTTAGATAAATGTATTATTTTAGTGACTAAAAAATAATATATGTAACAAAATATAAAAATTTTAAAGAAATTAAACTTTTTATTACAAAATCGTATTATATTAAAAAAATCTGTTTGTGCAAACAAATATTTATTTACTTAAATTTGAATTGTATACACTTCCTATTTTAAATGAGTGGAAGTGGAACAACTGGAAAAGTAATATATGTCTTTGTAATAAATGCAGAAAATGATTAGTGAGATTTGTTTACATTTCTGAGAAAAAAAACTTAGAAAAGATAGATCCTTCCTCTTTCCATTTAATAAGATGTAATATTTGAAGAAAATTGTCACTATCACATCCCAACAGAGAAATCTTCCATTTTATGATAAAGCTGTATTCGTTTTCATGTGGTAAACAGAATATAAATCATGTGAATAAATGTAACGAAATTAATACTTGTAAAATAATTAAACCTTTTATTACTGAACCTTATAACGTCATTAAAAAATCTCTTCCAACAAAAAAACATTTGTTTAATCAAATTTGTTTTGTATCGCTGCCAATTTTTAATGAGTACAAGTAGAACAACTGATCCAGTAAAAGAGTATTTATTATAAATGCAAACAACAATTAATAAGATTTGTTTACATTTCTTGGAAACTACTTAGAAAAGATTAATTCTTTCTTTTTCCATTTAATAAGATGTAATCTTTATAGAAAAATGCGACTTTCCTATCCCAACCGAGGAAGCAAAGAAACCATTTTAGGACAACGATGTATTTGTTTCCATTTGGTAAACATAATAGAGACTAATAATTTGAAAAAAAAAATTTCTTAATAGAATGTAATATTTTCTTAACGTATTATTGACGGATAAGCACATGTATGAATTATTCCGCATAAAAAATGCAATAAGATATTTCTGCGTAGTTCTATTCAAAACTAACGTATTCAATGTTTCGCATAGAAATGGGGAAAAATGTAAATATAAAAAAATGCATGTGTTGAGTAAATTTTGATTTTTTTTTTTAATTGTGATGATTAGATTATAATTTTCAAACAAAATTACATCTTAAAAATTCTCATATAATTTATAAAAATTTCAAATGATTAGTATTGTTTTACGCGGTATTATTTAAAATCGTTATAACTAGAAACATTATTCATCGGATTCAAATTTTATTTCATTAAATTAAAGAGCAAAATATACTTTTAGTTTTTTTCGTATTTTTGGTTTCAAATTAATTTAAAAAAACTAAAAAATATTTATTAAAAAATTATGTAACTATTAAAAAAATCATATTTTCAAACATAAATATTTTTTCAAATTTCCCATATTCAAGTTAATGTAAAATGATCAAGAAAGATCTGCTTCAAATTTGCACTTCCTTTCATTAAGGATTTTTACCTTTTAACAATTCAAAGTCGAGAAATGGTGGTAGTGGGGGAAAATGTCATGCAGAAAACGCATTTGAAGATATAAACAAAGTTTGACTCCTAAAAAATGCTTAAAAGCTTTTAAAGAATTGTAAGTGAAATGTAGTGTCTGTAGCTTAAACTCCCAATTCAGTTTAACTTTTGCCATTTCCAGCTCCTTTTCTGTACTCTTTAAATGTCCGTCAGTTATTTAAAACAATGCTTTTTCTTACATATGGATTAAGGTTTTCCTTTCATTTTAGCTCTCTTAACTTCAGGCTTTTTATCGTCTCGACGAGGCTGTGAAGTCTATTCTAGACGCAGAATTATCCATTCTGTCCGGCATTTTGACCGTATTTCGAGATAACGGTTACTTAACCGTGTTATACATATATTGTCATATGACAGTAAAAATATATATATGGTCATTTGACCGTAACTCAATGAAATGCTCACTTGACCTTAATTGTATGAAATGGTCATTTGACCGTAATTGTATAAAATGGTCATTTGACCGTAATTGTATGAAATACTCATTTGACCGTAATTGTATGAAATGGTCATTTGAGCGTAATTGTATGAAATGGTCATTTGACCATAATTGTATAAAATGGTCATTTGACCGTGAAATACACATTGTATGGTTTCTTGACCATATTATGATTTTATTAACATATGACTGTAAAATATGTATGTACGGTCATTTGACTGCATTATGGTTTTATTAATATATGACCATAAAATATATAGGGTGTTTCTGAATTCGATCGGCAAATTCAGAGGGGGGGATAGTAGACATCAAGAGGACGAAAAATTGCCATAGAACATAGATGATTTCAAACCACATTGAAAGAAATACACAAAAGTAATTATGAAGGGTGTTACATTGAGTGGAACAAATAATAAGCAGACAAACTTTTATTTGACCTAAGCAGGATTATAATGCATTACAGTTTGACATGAGAAAGAAAAGACGATGAATTTTCATAGGAATTGTTTGAAATTGAAACCACGAAGGTAATTGCACAGTAGACATCTACAGAAGGATTGCTGTGCAATGACATTTGCACATGTAATTTTGAACAATAGCTGTAAAAATGCCTTGTCATGTCCTTTCTGATGTCGAATTGCAATGCATTGTATTGCTGCTTAGGTCAAATAAATGTTTTCCTATTTATTTGTTCTACTCAACACACACTTCATAATTCAGCGTGCTTTGAAATCATCTCATGTACCATGAAAAATTTTCATCCCTTGATGCCTATCAACCCTATGATTTTGTTGCCCAAATTCAGCAACATCTTGCATACTTTATAAGCATATACTAATAAATCCATAATAAAGTCAAATGATTGTACATATGTATTTTACAGTCACATGTCAAAAAAATCATAATACAGTTAAATAACCACAATAACTCCTCTGAATGTGTCAGTCAAATTTAAAAACACTCTGGACATGTTTGGTCTTTTGTCTATAAATTTTAGATAAGTTATTTAACCATATTTTCAGTTTGTTATATAAGCTTAATACACATATATATGAATATTTGACATTATTAAAAAACAAATAATTAAAAGCTTGTATATATATATATTTCACAGCCATAAAACGATAAATTAAAAATGTATGTAATAAATGAGAAATAAAAATTCTGATTTTATGTTACAAGAATATCAGAAGTACATGTAAAATTGTATCAAATTGGTTTCAATCTTTACTAATGTATAGATATATAGTCTTAAAAAGGTAAAATAAATAAATAGCAGTTCTTGTACGATAAATAATATATTTAAAAATGTAAAAAGATTAGTATGTAATACTGATGATGCCCGACCAGGAACCAACTTTTCGTTTGGCCATATAGCAAATAATTCATTACTGCACTAGATTAAAATTTCTTAATCATGCAATATAGATTATTATCCATGTATAACATGAGTTTCTTTTTATATTACATTATCTATATGTATTAAACAAGAATTTCAATGTATTTTTTAAAAAAAATCGTATATTTTCAAAGAATAAAATTTAAAATTGACCAATATTTTACAATTACTTCCAAGATTCTAATCATTTAATTGAATTTTAAATTTTCGCTCAACATACAAATCTATCTAAATTTTCTTACTTTCAGTTAAATGTTTGAAACTGCCAATGCCTAACAAATCAAACTATTGTGATTTTTTAAAAATGGAAAAATAATATTTTGTTATTCTTGCAAAATTTGGTATATAGTTTAATCACTTAACCGTCTACCCACAGATAAGTCGGGGGTAAAAGCACTGTTTCCCCATACCTGTCGCCGGTTACGTGGTTAAAATGTAGAACACTAATAACAGACTTTTAAAAATTCTGTATGTAATTAACTTAAAATAGATTTTTTACAATATCATTATATAAATGAATTAATCACAGACAAGTTTACTACGGTTTGTTGGGGTTTTAAACCTTTATGTTCCCAATTATAAATTTGTAAAAGTTTCATTTTCCAAAGCATTTTTCGTGATATTTGAAGATACATTAGAAAATTTACACAATCATTTTATAAATTTTACATTAATTTTGCTAATTAAAATTAAATTTGAATGCATAGGGATTCTGTGCAATATTTATATCTTCAATCAAATGTTTTATTTGTATTTTATAGAATCAAGAAAAGTACAAATATAATGCTCTTTCAACTGAAATATAAAAATGTTTCCAAACTTAAACTGCACCCTTCCCCCTGTTTTCTTTCAATGCTAAAATAGCTAAAAAGATGAAAATGGGAAAAAAAATCATCCTTTTAGAAATGTTTTTGTTTTTTGCAACCAATAATGTAAAGTAAGTATAATTCATTTTAAATTGTATTGTTACAATCAATATACCAAATGAACTTAGAACAAGTGATTTTGATAGCGATTTAAAGTGCCATTGGGAAGTAAAGAATTAATGAAATTATAATAAAATTATTGCAGAATAAGTTATGAATATTTAAATTTTCTGTTGATGTACAAAGAATACACATGTTACTATACTTGTGTTTTTTAAACATATTTCCTATATATATTTTTAAAAAACCAAAATTTTTGTAACAAATTTAATACAACTGCAAAAAACTGAAGACAATATTGAAATATTCGAAACTTATTCTCTAAATGACTTATATAGTTGCAGCACAGTCTCTGATTATGTAAAATATATGAATTTACATTTAGTATTTAAGAGGAATACATCTTAATTTAATGGGCCTTCACAAACAAATGTGTAGAAGTTTAATAAACTATAAAAACATTCCTAAATTGCATTTATAAATTTTCTTTTCAAAATAAAAATTAAAAAAAATTAGTAAATTAAAATGAATCCGATAAATTTATGAATTTTTACAATTGTCAACAAACAATATTTAACAAAACTTCTACATATTAACCATTAACAGTTAAAATGCAATAAAAATACTGCTGCATGTGTATTTCGTAAAAACGAAGTTAAATATTAAGATAAGATTATAATTAATTAGAAATAATCACAAAACAATCAATTAAAATATAGAAATATATTTATTATAATAAATAAATTACATTATATTATAATACATAATTATATTAATAAATATAAATTTCTTTTCATTTTTTGCAGAATAGTGCATTGGTTGGCCATGTTACAATATGTTGAAATTAACTGTGCCAATTGGTTTGCTGTAGTTTGTTCCACACACAGGATTAAGCAACATTGAGTACCTTAAAGAAAAAGTTAAATGCATTAAACTTAACCATAATATAATGATACTTGGATTCAAATAAATTTTACATTCAGATAAATTTTCAATACAAAATTGACTTGTGGAAAGTTTTATAAAATCATCTTCAGGCTATAAATTATTTTTTTAAAAAATCTTACAACAGGGTTGGTGATTTTTGACATTTCAGTTTATGACATGTTTAAATTGTGATGTCAAAAAGTTCTCATGAAAGACCTCATCAAAAACCCAAATACTTCATTGATTTGAAAAATTCCACCTTGATCCAAACAAAAAATATACAATATAACCTATAAAAAGCTCACTGTTTTTCTTAAAAGGCAACTGAGATAATAAAAATGATGTTAAAAGTTGAAAATACAACCCAAAAGAACAAAGAAGTTTTAAATAAAATGTATATTTTTAACTTGTAACTTATCTCTTATTATTTTTGTCACTTTTTAAGCAAGACTGAGTTTTTAAAAGTTTATATTGAATCAGCAGAATTTTTTTGACATGACGAAGTTTAAAACCGGTTAAAACCATCAAAAACCTGTCAAAAACCCATAGCGTCACAACTCTATGGGTTATACTCAACTATACGGTGCACTAGAGTTTGTTTAAAAAACAAATTTTAAAACTGGTAACAGTTGCCACACATTATGTTGAAATTTAATTATATTATGGGTAATTAGCAGGTTTTAAAATATTTGTAATTAATAAAAATTAAGGTAAAAATGACAGATTTCAAATCTCAGAAATTTATCTCGAAATGGACATGCAAAAATATTAGCACAAAAATTATGTTTAAATAATTTGTTTATTTATTATTATTATTATTTTAATAATACTTTTAAAAAAATGTAAAGTTATTTAGTGTGCATTTTGCCATAGGTAATATTTATAAGGAACAAGTTAAGTGTTACAAATGCAGGATTTTCAAAAGTGTCGAATTTTATACACGTTTTAATGTATATTTTTTAAAGATATACACATTATCTATATTATAAAGGTCAAACGTATCTGTGCGTAACGCAGCATACGTCATTTTGCGTATGGCAACACTTTCCCCTGCAATATTTGACTACTGTAAATTTTACACTTCTAAACATTGCACATTTTAAAATTTTACATCGTCGAATAGAGAAAAAAAAATGCATTTTCAAATGCAATTTGTTTGAAAGCTGTAGCTCAATTTATTCTTGAGATATTAATTTTTTTATAGTTTTTAGTACCAATTTTGTAACTGTGGCAACAAAATCAATCCATTTTCACTTAAAACTAAAACTTAACAGGAAAAAATAGACATTAAAATGCGTATACTATTTTAAAAATATCAACTATTATAAACTCCGGTGTATTTCGGTTTTGTTTCATTTAATAATTTGGATAATTAAGTTTTATATTATTTTGTTAATTTTAGCTTAAAATAATATTTATTTGAGAGTTAGATTGGCCAATATAAGATGCATTAAAATAGCAAATAAAGCCTTTGAGCAAAATAAAGATGCATACATATAAGATTTTATACTGTAACTACTTTTACATTTTTTACTGTAACTAATTTTGCAGATTTATTATAAATCAATAAAGCAGTTCTTTCTTAAAGTTTTTCCTTCGTCGAATTCGAAGGGTTTCACCTCATATACATAATATGCAGTAGGTTAATTTGAATTTAAATATAATGCATGTTATTTATTATATTTATGATTATTACACATCATTATAAACAATTTTTATCCCTCCCCTCCCTTCCTCCCATCACACACATTAGAAATACTAATAAAACAAATAATGTTTACTTTGAAAGCAAGATAAGACAAGGAGTAATTATTCAACAATTGAATACTTAAGATATTTAACAAAATTTTATAGTATTAAGTGAAAAAAAGGAAAGAAAGAAAGAAAGAAAGAAATTCATAAGTATTTGTGTAAGCTAATTTTTCAGCATAGTAAATAAATAGGCTGAAAATAAATATTCAGATATTTATAGAAAAGAGTTAATTTATTATTATCTTTAAGTTAGTTAAAAATTCAAACAATGACTGACGATTTAAAATTTACTGAATTTTCTGAAAAACTAACAATTGTAAAAGTCAAAAGAGAAAAAATATTACACTGATCTATGAAATACTTCTATAACACAAAATATTATGTAGGTTTTTTATTACTGTTATAAAATTAAATACATAATTTTAAAAATTAAACATTCATTGAATATTTCCAATTAATTTGATTACGTAATCAAAATCAATCCAAATGAAAATTATCAAAGTAGAAATTTAGTTCAATAATCCAATTCATTTGCTCACGTAGCATACGGTGACACAAAACGCGTTTTGAACATTTTTCTGTTCCTAATCAATTAAGAAGTTTTGAATGAATAAGTCCAAAATAGGAAAATATTTGTTCTATTGCAGCAGAACTGGCAGGGCATGATAAAAGTTGTTTGGCTAATTCTACCAATTTAGAAGTTGGACCAGACTTGAAAAATTTGCATTTGTTTGTAGCCTTCTAAGATTTTGTTTACTATTCAAAATGTGCTTCTTCACAAATTTAAATTTATCTTTTCTAGAACATATATTTAGAAACATTTTCTTTATTAAAAGCATATAAATGTTACTTATTAAATATATGTAGATATATATATGTAAAAAAAAATATTTACCTATAAATATAGGTTTTTGACATGACACTTTAAACCATGGTTAAAACCGTCAAAAACTTGCCAACCCTGTATTGAATATCTCCTGTTCACATTAAATATCACAAATAACAACCTTACACATAACTTTTAAAACTCACTATTTAATGTTCATCAATAATGGCGGGGGATAAAATTGTGCTTTTTTAAAAAGTACACACTAAGTTCACATGAATAGCACATTTTTTCTCTTACTTAACATCTTTTTAATTTCACTATTACTTTTAAGAACTGAAAAAAAATGTAGAAAAGTGCAGATTTTTTTTATGTAGGTACATATAACAAGATAATATGCATCAATTTTACTGTAGCCTATACAATAATCATTCATTAAAATTGTAAGAAAAAAAATTTTTGTATATTTTGAAAATTTATTTTTTAATTTAAAAGAAAATAACAAAACCAAAACAAAACTTTTGATTTTAAAAAAATAAATATAAATTTTGTATAACTTCAGATTATTTATTTTACAGTTTAGTAAGCAACAAATTAGCATACTGTATACATTACATGGGTGATTCTCTCCAAATAGGCCAAAATAAGAGACATGAGAGAGTGACTGTGAGGGTGTGATGAATTTTAACAAAATGCCCATTTACTTTTTTGCCATTACCTGAATTGAGATTAGTCTTAGTCGATCTTAACTGTATCTAAATACTTATAAATCAGTATTTTTTTAACTATTTACCTGCATTCAGTAGAGTCTGATAAGGGAGTGATGAAGAAAGCTTAGCACCTCATCAGCCTCTATTGATTTCAGGTAAATATTAAACAATTTTAACTATCACTGATTTATAAGTATTTGGACATAATTAAGGGACACTAAGCCTAATCTCAATTCAGATAAAGGTAAAAAAGTAAACGGGTATTTTGTTAAAATTAAACTTTAGCTTTAAAACCATAGAATTATGTCTTCTTTCTCTCCTCTACTCCTAAAATGTGCAACATGTTTATGGCCATACCCGATTTTCCTTACAAAATATATTGATCTAAATTCTAACAACTTCTTCAATTTATTGAGTTAAATCAAATAAAAAAAATCATTAAAATCATGCTAATAAAAATTTAAATTAGTAAATCATGTTGTAATTACTATGTATCTTAAGCAAAATTTCAAATATGTAAAAATGAGAATATTTAAGCATAAGTACCAGATTTCTTGTTATGAAGAAGACATCAGAATGGCAGGCATCAGAAAAGCATAGGACATAGGACATCACTAAACTTTAAATTAAGATGCAGCGAAAAAATTCAATTAAACCCTGAAAGGAAATAGATGAACAATTAAAAGCAAATACATGAACAGCCTGATAATGGACTGGTGCATATAATATAATGTTATCACTTTAGGGAAGATGGGGGGGGGGGTAGACCGGCACATGATATCTTAAAATATCTCTAGTGAGGAAGGGCATTTGTCTTTTTATATCAATTTTATGTTTGATCCAAACCAAAAATTTCTCTTTTTATTTGTGACTTGTTATTTACATCAAAATTTCAAAATAGTCTCTTATCTGTTTTTACCAAAATACAAAGTAATTAAAATCTTTAAATGACTGCCCTTCATGGGGGGTATTTCTAAGGGAACCTAACCCGTATTTACACAAGGTTCAAAGAAAACCACAAAAACTCCGAACAGTTAGGCCAATGGCCGCGATTGGGTTTGAACACAGCACCTGTAGTCTACCAGTTGAGAGGTCAAAACTTCTCGGCCAATGGTGGGGCCCGCACAGCTTGGGAGCAGAATTGAATTTTCCGCTCACTCCGCCATCGTAAACAAACACAACCGCGCAAACAACTTTTCAGATGTTGCCAGATTCTTGAACTGAATGAGAAACGTTTTGATTGGTTAGAAGAGAAGTCACATTACGTAAAATTGCATTCGTTTAAACGTATTTAGGTATAACAGCTAAAAGAGGATTTTTTTAGTATTGGTCGAACGAAATCTTTGTAAATCAATCGTGTTTAACCAATTTTCTAGAAAAATGGTAATATGAATGTCAAATATGCAGTCAACGCGTCATTATTTTACGAAAATTTTTAACAGTGTAGTTTCTGGAAATTGAGACTATCTTCTTGTTGGATTGGAAAAAGTTATTTACAGGCCTAATCCCTGTGGAGCTTGTTTGGAATATAGTGAGAAGGACAATTGCATCTTGCTTTTGAACTCTCCGAATCGCTCAGGCCCTAAAACCAACGTTACAATGGTAGTAGTAATAACTGCCATAGTAATTCAAATTCACTTGATTTCGAGTGTGAATTCACGTTGTCAGAGCTGTAAAACAATAAGAGATGTTCACTTCCTAAAATAACCCATTTTTCAATATTTTTATCTGTGTTTTATACCGTATTGATAAGTCGTAGGCGCTGTTATGCGTGTGTTTTGTAGCTTTTGAAATGCTTTTTTTAAATACAAAATTGTTACACCGTAGTTTCATTAAAATATTTTTAGAAACTCTGGAAATAGATGTCAAAATGTGAAAATTTTCTTAATTTTGAATATGTGTCGAAGTTTTAAAAGAATTCGAAAAATCTTTGTCTAGATATTTGACAAGAGATCTAAGATTGAAAATGTCTTTAATATAGTAAATTTCTTATTATCACAATGAAATATTAGTACATTTCATTCATTAAAGCTGCGGAAAGGAAAAAAAAGTGCTTCTCATGTGTAGTGCTTCTGCAATACAGTATATCTAATATCTGATTTTCCGTCTATTTCATTATTTTTATAGACTATAGGACAATAATAGGTATAATTTTGTTATCAATTGAATCACGAGTAATATGTATAAATTTTTATCTTAGTTAACATTAAAATTAATGTGTCAAATTTAAAAAATGTAAAGAAAATTTCATTATATATATATATATATATATATATATATATATATATATATATATATATATATATATATATATAATGTAGAAAATTAAAACAGTAAAACATTTTAAGTGCAAGGAAATCATTTTATAGCGTACATATTTTAAATACCTATAAAACGCAATTTTAAGCCTTAAGTGTGTAGCTTATGAGATTTTACCACTAAACGATTGTTTCAAGGATGCTTAACGAAACTACACCAAAAATTATTTCACTGGTAATTCTACACGTGAAACCGTTATATACTTTCCCTAACCAGAGTAAACTAATTTTCGAATAAATGTCAGTTGAATAGTTTCTAAAATAAACAATTTCATCATTCATATTTCCTAAAATGTGAAAGTACTGGATAGCAAAGATTCTGGTATTAATGAATATTGATGTTAAATTATTGAAATATAGAGATATATTTTGTAGACTATGCAAAACAAAATATATAAAAAAGAAGTTTAATAGATATTATAGTTGCATTTATGCGAACAAGGATTCACGCAGTTCATATTTCAACGAAAATTACAATGAGACTTTCAAAGAAAAACATATTTTTTATTATTTATTTATACATAGTCATCTGATTGAAATTCGAATATTTCGAATTCTACGGTTATGTAATTTGAATAAATACAAACATGATTTTATAAAATATGTATTTGGATGAATAATAAAATATGAAAACAGTTAAGACTTTTAAAGATTAGCTTAATAGTTACGATGAACACATTAATATTTAAACTTTAAAAAATTACAACAGCAATAAGGTGACAATTTTATAATTTTTTGTGCATTGTAGTTACTTTAGTTTACTTTAAAAATAGTCTTTAGTTTCAACAACATTCGTCACATTATGATTGCGAATGAAAAATGAAAATTTAAAAATTTCGCCAGTTTTGCATTTTGCTTAATTTTAAGTACTAAATGTGTAGCGTCCATTGGGTTGATTGCATTTGATAAGATTTTCAAAAAGATTTCGTTTGAAATACTACCTACTGCGTTCTCCCATGTGTTGGAATTTCTGAAAACTTTTTACAGATCTATACCAATCATGATCCCTAACCCCCAAAACTATCATCATTAAAAAATTTATACATCCATACATCTATCTATCTACCTATCCAGAAATCTTGCAACTCCCTAAATCGCCGTTCAGGTGTCATTTTGACACTGCGAATTTAAAATTACCCTATCACAGTCCCAAATTTAAATGCTAATCTATCAACATCATGGAGATTCTAATGATATGAAATTTTGTTCATTTTTCTCGAGATATGACTTTTGAGAAAATAATGTAAACTATGAAAAATGAAGCACAGCAGCTGCATCTGTTGAACGATTTACACCGAAAAGCAAACAACACCAAATATTATATAGACTAATTGAATCTGAAATTTTATGAAAACTTGTGAACGGATTCTAGAATTAGAGTTATTGCTGAAATCACAAAAATGCAGCTTTACAGCGCCGTCTGTTGAACGATTTACACAAAAATGTAGAAAATATCCATTCATTTCAAGGATTAACTGAATCCGATGTATCATGAAAAACCATTAGTCCGCGCGAATTCGCTATTGTGGATATCGTGAAAAAAGTTGCCTAAAATAGCCATCTGTTGACTGATTTACACCAAAACCTTATCAGAACCAATTTATATCAGTGACTAACTGGATTTAATTTTGTATTAAATTTCATGCATTAGTTTTTGATATAGAGCAATTACGAAGACTCGCAAAGAGATATTTTGTAAAAATATGTTTTGGGGTACATCTCACCCTCTAAAACGTGTAAATCTGTTTTAAACCGGGAATCGAATATTTTCACGAATTCAATACTTACTTCGTGTAACGATAGAAGAAAGTAAAAAAGAGTTATACGGAATAGCAATATCTGATATTATTTAGGCTTCATAAGTCTTTGAAATATTTTTATATAGACAGTCATACTGTACTAGTACCCAACCCTATGTTGTATAGCTTTTTACAAAGTCTTGTTGTGCTTTGAGCAAAGATGTCTTAATAATATAATACAGTTAATAATTCACATATTTTTTGTATGGAGCTCTCTGATACTCGCGCTTGACTGTTTATTTATCTAAAGCATGAAGAGATTGAAAAAGATATTCATTAAATTTGGCTAACCAAGATACCTGTTAGCCAAAGTTGTCACATACATCATAACATAATGCTTGTTTTTCATATGTTATACAATAGATGACATATTTTAATATAATTCACACTAATATTTCCAATTTGTTTATAGGGCGATGCAAAAGATATTGGATTTATCACTTCCTAATTGTTGTTATTGTGCAGAACGAATTTCAACTACTACATCTTCAAACATATTGAAGACTTTTTTTTCCTACAAAATATTTCACATGGAAAATATGTTCGTGTAACATTAGTAGTTTTATTACCAGGGGATAGGAATAATTCCGAGTAAATTGTAATTTATTCTTAAAATGCATTGCCAAATGTTTTAATAATATACTATTTAAATTAAATTCAAAAGGATATTTATTTTTAATGCACACTTTAGATTTTAATTTCAGACATTGAAGTATTTTTAAAATAAAGCTGCGCATTTAAAATATTGATTATTTAAATTATATGAATAAGCATAATTTTATTTATTTACCTATTTTAACAACAACAAATTTATCTGCAGTAAAATGATTATAAAAATATTTTAAATGATAAATGATTATATTTTAAAAATTTATAGAGGATTGCGATATTTAATGCAAAAGTGAATTCGTCAAATAATAGGAAAATGCGCACGATGCAAAAATAAATGTAACAAATATGGTTTTAAATGCATTCTTCAAATTTTTAAAAGCATATTACCACTTAGTAACATTTGTATTATTAACACTTAGTAAGTAGTAACATTTTACCACTTAGTAACACTTTCTGTATTACATTTTACTTAAAAGTCAGTTACTGCGTTTTAGAATTCCAGTTTTTTTTACTACCTTAAAGATTCTGAAGAATCCCAAAATAAAATGTTATAATACATTATATTTTTCAAACGTTTCACGGTGAATGATCCGTTAAATATTATATGAGTACTAAAGTTCACTTTATGTAAAATATTGAAATACCTAAATGTTCAATTTTTGTTAATAATTTTAATATCACTTTATTAAATATTAATAAAAGAAGCTTTAAAATAATTCAACGTACTTAACTAGTAATTCTGCTAAAGTTATGTCTCAAAATTAACTATATTCAGCATAGCAATGAATTACAATTGAATTAAGAGGTTTCCTTAATTTTAAATAATCATTAATTTGTATTAAAATGGTTAGCTTAGAAATACAAGGGAATAATATTTCTTTTGATTTTAATTTTTTTCAGAAATGTTTAACATTTAAAAAGAATAGAAATTCTTGTTTATTGGAAGAGCAATAAAAGATTAACTTGAAATTTTTATCAACATATTTTATTCATTTAAAAATTTAATTTAAATAGAGATGAAAGAAAGATGCTTGATGACGATATTTAAAAAGTATCATTATTGAATGAACTAAAACATGTTCTCATAAATATGTGAAATATATTATATATTACTAACTTTTAGGATAATAGGATATTTCAATACTTTTTAGCTCATAGGCTATCATAGCCTCATAGCCTGTGAGCTTATGTGCCCGCCCGTTCTGTATGTATGTATGTTCGTTCGTACGTGCGTGCGTATCACGATAACTCATGATAAAACAAAATCCAATCCACTTGAAATTTTGTATATAGGTATATCCTGATAAGGCGCTTCCTTGATTAGTTTTTGGAGTTCATTCGATATGTATAAGAGGGGGAACGGGGGGCTCATGCCCCTCCCCTTAATTGATATAAACGGGTTTTTCATGCAGAATTAACAGTTTTTGTTCAAAATTTAGATATAGGATCATTCTGATGAGGCGATTCCTTGACTTTTATTAGGTGTTCATTAAATAAGTATAAATAGGGGGAACGGGGGTTCTAATGCCCCTCCCCTTAACTTATATAAATGGGTTTTTCAAGCAGAATTGTCAGATTTCGTTCAAATATCTGAATAGTTTTGGAAGTTTAATGGTTAAGTATAAAAGAGGGGATAACTCCTCTTAAATTATATAAATGCTAAATGGGTTTTATTAAGAATTATCTCATTTGCTCTGAATTTTGGATATAGAATTTTTATATGAAAAAGCATGTTCTTGATAGTTTAGGAGGTTCAATGATTAAGTATAAAAAAGGGGAAAGGGGAGAGCTGTTTCCCCTTCTTATTTTTTTTTCGAACGGTATTAACCCTTGAAAATATAAGGCTGTAATGTACAATTAGTATTCGTAGCTTGTGAGCTCAATGCTATTAGTTTAACTGAGCAATATTCTTTTTATTTGTATCTCTATTGTTAGATTAGTTTTATTTACTTATTTTAATTTGAAGCTTTACAATGAAAATGTTAATTAGGATGAGCGAAGCGAATCCTCTACTAGGCTACTCAAATGACATTTTGTCGTACACTTTACAAAAAAACTATACAGTATTTTCACTTGAAATTAAACACAAATATAAATTATGATCTGTAGATTTGCAGAATATTATTTTTTTACAGAAACACTTTTCAAAAAATTACTATTTTAATTAATTTATTTTACATGTTTTTCCATTACGAACGCATTTTTTCAAATAAAAAGTGAAACACGTACGTTTTCAGAAGAAAAACTTAAATCATGGGGTCAGTAATTATAGCTAGAATCATCATTAAATAAATAAAGAAAGAAAATATATTTTCATTATTCTGATAAAATATCTCAAAAACTGCTTTCAGATTTTAACTATGCTCATTCCTTTAACAGTTTCATGATTTCTTTTATAAAATGTATAATATACTTTTTTTTAGAAAAATTATAGCATGTTTTTAATGAATTAAAATTTGTGAAAATTCTCTTATTAACATTCAATTATACAAGTATTTTTCTGTGTTAGGAATTCAAATACACAATTAATTCTTATTTTGTGAAATCATTTAAGCAGACGATTTTTATGTATTTTAAAAGAATTACATTATGTTTTTGTGAAGTGGCAATAAAAGAATTGTAAACAAATAAAATTAATTAATGTTTTGTATAATACTACTTCGAAAATATTTTTATTTATACCAGTCTTATATCATAAATAAACATTCTGAGGAAATTCTTAGTTATTTGGTTGAAATACATTTTAAAATTAAAATGCGCCGAAACATAAAATTACATTTTTGCTTAATAAAGATGCAAAAATAATTTTAAAAATATATTATTACTTTCAAATATTTATCTTATAGCATAATACTTCGCGAATCCAAACAAAGCATGGCTTTTGCTAGTTATTTTATATGCACTCCAGATCTACACGAAAATGATTGACAATTTCAGTTCGTATATTTATGTTTTCAATATTTTAATTACAATGTCATGAAATAATATTTATTTTCAGAATTGTTATTCTTTGTCGCAATATATATGAACATTAGGGTGGAGCGAAAAAAATTTTTTTTTGAAAATCAAAAACGGGTAGGTGCCAAAAGTTGCCTTCATACTAGTACATTAACTGCGTGAAATTTTACCGCTGAAAACAAAATGGCTTGAGTCTGCGCTTTTGCTCCAAAAATCGAAATTTTGAGTAAAATTTGTCATTTTTTGACATTTTTTCAAAAAAATTAAAAAATTCCTACAGAGCTGGTTAGTATTTAAAAGTGTTACTTAGACCTTTATATTTATCTGCTTAACATATTTAAACCATAAAACAATATCTGTAGTCTGTATAATTGGAGCAAATCTTACAACTTTTTGTGAAAAATCAGCGTTAACCTCTCTATTGGAGCATACAACGAAATGTTCTTTTGAATGCATTTCTTACCTAGCTGCTTTCAAAACTACTGTGTATATAACTCATAGAGATGGTTGCATTATCCCACCCGTCTCAACCACCCAATCATCTAGGCCCAGTGTTTTATTTATGTATTGAATTGTTACTTTTTTCCCGAAGACGAGTATAAGTTTTCTATATATCAAAGTAATTTATCACTTCTTTGTATTCACTGACTTTGGATGATTTGGATTGCTGGTGTGACCTGCTGCACGTAAATTTTTAAACCATGTATAACAGAAGAGAAGCTGAGTAATGTATTGGGTATGTTCTTAATTGAACCTATTCAGCAGTCTATTATCTTCATTAGATTTTCATGCAATTAATACATTATGATTGGAAATTCTGTTACCATAGCATTTTTTCAATCAATTACATTTTATATATAATGATTTTACTAAAAATTGATTGTATGAATTCAATTTTTAGCATGTCAGCTTTTACTGTACTTATTACATTGAATATATTTTGAGAAGCTGGCTGCTTAATATTATGACGATCGTCACAGAGGATTGCAAACAAAATTTGCGTGTAAAACAACAATATTTCTAAAGAAATTTTAGTATGCTTTATGTCGTTTCCTGTGTTGTTCCATAGTCCAGTAATTTCTAATAAGATTTTAGATCTATTATTTAGGTGTGTAGTACATTTAGTATAAAACATCCCGCGGTATAAACTTAGATTATACATTTTGTGAGTGAACATATAGACGCTGATTGCCAATCTGTGCTTATATAAAGCGGAAAATTTTATTAACTTTATGAGCTGTCTTTTGTGCGAGATTT
>OZ025291.1:100482459-100634959 GCA_964019185.1 Maratus speculifer | reverse complement strand
TAATTTCTCACAATTTGGTTAAGAATAACTACACAAAATTTCATGCTATTATATTATTTAATGGTTTCTGTAATAAGTTAATTTACTTTTTTCCACTATTAGAGATATCAATCTTGAACTTATCGTAAGAGATTTTTTGTTCAAGTTGCTCTTACAGATTGTAAGAGTACACTTAAGAGGTGGATAAAAATCCGTTGTAAGGATTTTATCTTTTACACTGTTTAAAACCTTGTCCTAGTTTAAACCAAATTTTGGTGTTCAATAGCTGTCACAGAAAGATGGTGAAATCTTGTACCAATATTTGGAGCTTCTTTTGAAATTTTGCTCCAATAGTTGGAACGAGGTTGAAATAGGAGCTCCAAATGTTGGTTCAAGATTTCACCATCTTATGGTGGCAGCTAATGAGCACCAAAATTCAAAATTTGGTTCAAACTAGAGCAAAATTTTTAACATTGTAGTATTTTTCAAAGTATTTATAGATTTCTCTTATTTTAACAAATAAGCTTTTTTATCAAATTCTTTGTTGTCAGGGAATGTAACTGTTCTGTTGCTGTCAGTAAAAGATTCAACCAGGTCCAGAATGATTGATTCACACAAGTCATTTATATCGATATCGATCCATCTTTCTCAACAAAAATTTCATTATAAATGTATTCGGCTTTTTTGGCGTATATTGTGTGAGCCTGCATCTAGCTTCCGGTGGGAAAAACTGTTCATTCACAGTGAAATCTGCAGGTTGCTTAACTCCTTAATTCTGACGTTTGTAAATTTCATTGGCAGCTAGGCTATTTTTTATTCAGCTTGTTAGACTCCCATTATTTTTTAATGGTGTATTTAGCATTATTCTAGCATCTCGAATCACTGTAATAAAATAATACTAATATTTCTACTTAAAATAAGCGGTGGAAAAAAAATCTGAATTAAAAAAGTAGCTTTCACATATTCAGTGTGATACTCTAAGTGTTAAAATAGTTTTGACTGTTTTTAATTTATGCGTTCCATACTTTTTATAATAAAGCAAAGATATCATTTTTCAAACTTTGGTTCCGTTCGTTTTTATTATGTAAAAGCAGAAATCGTGGAATTCCTGTGAACCTATTTCAGTTAATGACATCTGAAAGGAAAATTGAAGGACATCATTTGTTATTTATTAAAAAATATTTATTAATGTTAACAACGATGATGTTAATGATTATTAATATGCATATTTTCTGTGCATATGTAAAACGTACTTTTGAAACACCTATAAATATCTTTAATTTATATTAATTAAGTAAAAACTCAATTCCTTTCTTTCCTAAAACTCTATCTGATCACACATCCTTACATGTTATAAAGTCTTTTATAGCATTATCGTCAAATAGTAAATAAAATTAGGCGCTTAAATTGATTTAGAAAAAAATTGACTTATTTTTGTTAGAATTTCGATTCCAGTATAAATTATAAAATTGTATGCACTTGTATGGGGAATAGATAGTTAAATATTTAAGATAGTAATACACGATTTCAGGAACTATATAACACGTTCGTGTATAATAAATTAGTTAAATTTTGAAGCATCAAAGCCTTGTTATAGTAGCTTCAGGCTGTTAAAGAAAGAAAATAAAAGTCGTCAAAATTTCTTCTCAAATTTAAATTGAGGCCAAGTGGTGACTTATTTTTTTGTTTTCGACAATTATACAATGAAGTTAATTGAAAAAAATAATTAATTACAATTAAGAAATTTAAATTTATTGACATAAGAAAGCATTGTTGAACAAAAGACGATTTTTGTTTTGGTGGAAATATTTTTTTTTATCTTTGAGTAAACATAAAATTTTTTGGTTTAAATAGAAGTTTGAACGAAAGATTTTCGTTTTAATTAAACTAAATGAATAAACAATGTGCTTTACCACTAGCGAGTTATTTTTTTACTGTTGCTACTCGCGATAATAGATTTGTGAGTGCATAAAAGGAAAATCAAAAACAATGAATCACGGTATTTCGAGTTTCAAATATTTGTCATATTTATTTTGAAATTTTGTTTCTTTATTAAATTCGAAAATAAGTAAATAAATAAATACATGTTTTGAAATGTATAAATTCTAATAGTTAAAATACACGTACATATTCATTTTAAACTTCTTATTATGTAATATACTTCAACAAAGACTATTTAACTTCAGTAATCACCTTTTAATGGATTGGCATTTGGAGATCCGCCAAGTGCTATATAAGAAAAAAAAAACTTCCTTTACTGTGCATTTCGATTTATAATATTTCTAATACTTCATTTAAAGTTAAGTTATTCAAAAAACAAACTAATGACGTAATATGTTTTAAATAAATAATAACAACAACAAATAAAATATAACGTAATGAGGGCCATTAAAATGCAATTGTACTGAATGCATAATGCAAAAAATGTAAATCCCATGTTATGTAAATAGCTGTTTTTATTAAGTATAGAATTAAGAATGAATGTTCATGTTATTTTAAATTGTACATTAAATACTCATTACCATTTTATTATTATTATTACTAAAAAACCTTAACTTTTTAACTGTTATCTTAAAATTATGTAAAAATAGTACAAGGTAAAAACATAACATTCAAAAATACTGTAGTAACTCTATTTAACAACCTCCTGTTAAAAAAAATCAAATTAAAACTTTTTAATTAAAATCTTTTAATTTGCATTTTTAATTAAATTTAACATTTACAATATTGATGAAAAAAATGCAAAATTGCATTTCCATATTATGGAATAATAATAATAAAATCGGTCTGTATTCGTATATGCAGATTTATAATAATTTGTTTCTCAAAGGGTTAAAAATAAAAAATAAAATGTTCAGGTAAGAAAGAAATAGCATTACCCTTTTTTGTTTTCACTTGTCCTTTACATCAGCTTTTTTATCTTTCCCGCCTTTCTCTCTTTTTTAACTTTACAAGTTCAAGTTAGGAAGTGGATTTAGTTGCCATCAATTTCCCTTCTAGATATCACATAAACCAACTTTACAAGTTTAACTTAGCAAGTGAATTAAATTGCCATCAATTCCCCTTCTAGATATTGCATAAACCCTCTACGTAGACAACTGGGTTCGGTTAAGATTTAAAACTTTCTATGTACTCTGTTTTGTTGAAGCATGTATCTCGCCTCCCATGAGAAATTTCAACAATATTTAATCAGATATCAAAATCCAATTTTTCGCCAAATACAGTCAAAAACAATATTCTTTTATTTAGTATCAGAAATTGTTTTTGGTGAACTTTAAAGAGAATTTTTCTGCCAAATCTAATGATTGCCGACATTCCGTCAACTGTCGTAGGTTTGGCAAAATGTTGCTAACCTTGCGACTTCATATACTTCCAACTGTTCAAGAACTTAACTGTTTCAACCTGCATTTCTATTGACACACATTGACACTTAGTGACATCAAGATGAACAACTAATTAAATTTTCTCGAAAATGTGCCTAATTGTTTTGTCATTTTTCAAGATGATTTTATATAAAATTTAGTCAAAAAAAATTTTTGCTGTTTTTAGATAAAGTATAACTTCAAGATTTGCTCATATTTTATTGCAGAATACATATTGAAAGATTCAAAGTACATTTAGGAATTAAAATGAGAAATTACTTGGCGCAGTAGCTTATATATAATCAAAAAGCAACTTTTATAGCGACAAAACATTTTATTACTTCTTACAAACCAGTTTCAATAGCCATAGCATATCGTGATCAATGCAGTGAGTCCGATAGCAATTGAGCAATCACATATTTTAGTAATGATCATATACTATGGGTTTTCGAAACTAGTTTGCAAGAAGTAATAAATATTTTGGTGCTTTAACCATTGTTTTTTTTATTTGTAGCAAAAAGGGTATGTATTTGATGATTCATTTTCATAAGTCATGTTTATTATACTGTATATTTTTCTGAGATAAATATATAGGTATATATATATATATATATATATACTAGCAAACCCACTTTGCTCGCGTAACAGTTGAAATATGCCAAGTAATATTTTAATGTCTAAATTTATTAAAAGATATTAATCTTTTAGGAATAATTCAAAAATTTAGATTTGTCCCACAATTTGATAAAACTTTATTATTACACTAGCTGACCCGTCCGGCGTTGTCCGGGTCCGTGATAATAATATTAAACGGACCTGAAATTTGTGATTTTATCTCTAACTCGAAACTGTGAGAAAAACTGGTTTAAAAAAAAAAGATTTAAATTTAGAATAAGAAATATTCAAAATGACTTCAATGAGAAACGGAGAATCAAATATGTGTTTAACAATTGCACGATTATCATGTTAAAATGTGGATTTTTATCCGTAAATATAACTAATCAGTCCAGGAATTATTCATTTATTTCACATCGAAATCCAAAGTGAAATATTTTGATTTTCAAACGAATTTTATCACTCCTAGATCCGACTATACCGTGATTAAAATCGAGAATCAATGATTAGGTAAAATGTTAATATTTAGCAATGTACTTTCAGAACCATAGTACAAAATTAAGTAAATTTTAATAGAAACATGTGTAATGTTCACCCTCAGGATAAAATCCTAACCGTAACTTAATTGTACTGTAATCACAACCTATCTGTAACGTGGTTGCAACTTAACGTGAACCAAACAGTAACATAAATATATCATAAATGTAACCTAACCGTCACCTTATCATAACTTACCCGTTTTCTGACCGTAACCTAACTGTAACTTACCTTAACTTAACTGTAACTCAATCATAACCTCACTATAACGCAACCGGAATTTAAATATAACTAACCGTAAACTAACCGTAATACAATTGCAACCTAACTATTACCCAAATGTAATCTAACTGTTACCTAACCGTAGCCAAATTCTAAAATTAACACTAACTATAAACTAACAATTCAAACCGCGTACTGCTACAAAGTACTTTAGTTCCACTTTCACAGCTACGGGGTGCAGTATGTTTTGCACAAAAATCCGATACGGATCACTGCACCTGCGATCGGATATAATAGGCGTGCAATGCACGATTTGCAGAATGTTATAGTTTCACTTCCCATCACTAGTATAAGCATTTTTTTTTTTTTTTTTTTTTTTTTTTTTTTTTTTGCAAACAAACCTGAATCCGAACGATAATCCGATTTTCATTCTTTCCGTAGATATATTACCGAACGGGATGGGAGTACAAATAGCAACTTAAGAAATTTGGTGAAATTTCTATTCGGAAATAATGATAACCACCACGCAATAAGAGTCCAATATTAATCAATAAGAACCTCCTACACTGCTCCTGCATGCTCTGTAAAATATGTTAGTTCTACTTTTCACCTCCAGTAGCTCACTAATTCTTTAATAAACCTATATCGAAAGGAAACTCCGGCATTAAGCTTATTCGTATATTTATTAGTTTAGAGATCGGAAAAATCCAATATGAATTTAAGAAATTTAGTGAAATTATTGTTCGGAAATAACCATTCTTCTAAATTAATCATGAAATATGTTCTGTACGAATAATCTACACAGATTCACACTACCTGCAGCACTGTATAGCAGGTGTGCGTTAAGCATATTTCAGATGTGTATATTGCTGGGACGATTACTGTTTCTAAACCAATAGGAGACCGTCATTATCACGGTCAAGTACACGCCCACACAGTTTGATTGACAGGAACTCGTGGACAATTGATCGTGTGTGTTTATTATTTATTTGTACTCGGATTGTTTGAATTTGTACTCGGTAATTAAAAATTAAAGGTACGAAAGAATTTTTTTTTTCAAAATGACTGAATTTTATTTACTTCAATTAGAAATTATACTTCCTCTGATCCTGAAATAAATAAATAAATAAATAAATAAAAATTAAAGTAAGAATTTTGCTTATACGGATATTTTCGCAGAATACTTTTTTTCCCATTTGTTTAATATATATATAAATCATTTTGGAACGATATTTAGAATATTAAAAGGGTTTGAAATATTTTTTTTAAATGTCTTATTTATTAATAAAAGACAGCCTCCAATAATTTAAAAAAAAAAAAAATCACCAACGGACTCTCGGCCCGCGATGGACTCGAACCCATATCCTCCGGTTTCAAGCTCGAAGCTCTAACCATTCAGCCAGACAGCTCACTTTCATCCGCAACAGATTATCGTTATAATTAGCACCCTCAATTGTCCACGAGTTCCTGTCAATCAAACTGTGTGGGCGTGCACTTGACCGTGATAATGACGCTCTCCTATTGGATTAGAAACAGTAATCGTCCCAGCAATATACACATCTGAAATATGCGTGCGTTAAACACACATCGATTGGTATATATTAACAACATACTTTCCAAAACGTAATTCTTTTAAGAGATACACATATTTCAGTTAAAAATTCCCTTTCAGCAATATCCATTAATATGGAGAATGGTAGGCAAATACTTTTGTGCGGCCCTGTATATGATGTATAGAATTTATATGTAAAGAGTAATATGAAAATAAAACTAATTACAATTAAAATCATATAATGAATTTAAAACGTACTCTCCATCAATTAATAAGCAAAGACAGTTATGTAACCATTTCTTTTGTGTGTCCCTGTAAATTAATAAAATATGCTTTAAAGGCTCTGTTTTAACGTAACCGTAGTTAAATTCATTGATTTATATTAGTTTGAATAGATTAGAAACAGCGTAATGTCATTAAAGTACGCTCCAAACGATTTTTCCCTTATATAGCATAATGTAATCGAACTCTTTTAAATGTAAATGTAAATGAATCATTAATTATACATACTTCATAGGGAATAACAAACATGCTTTGGTGACCCTAAATAAGCTTTATCAATTGCATAAAAATCCGACTATATTTACGGGAGTTAGAGCGTTGGCAGACGGACCGACAAACGGAATGCATAAGCACTTTTCAATTTTCTTGGAAAGTGCTAAAAACACAGATGTTTCTTAAACTACGATAATTTAAAATAATCGCGAAGTAAAAATATTCGATAACCGCTTCCAAGTCGCCCAATATTCCTTTATCTTTAGAAACATTCGAAAACAATTTATTTTTCATTTAAAATTTATTTAATATATAAAGCATTTAAAAACCGAATTTCAGCTGTTTCCGTTTACATTCGGAAAATTATCCGAATTTTTTTAGCAACCCTGTATATGATATAGAGATTTGTATATATTAACAA
The DNA here is from genome assembly GCA_964019185.1 of Maratus speculifer. Taxonomy (NCBI): domain Eukaryota; kingdom Metazoa; phylum Arthropoda; class Arachnida; order Araneae; family Salticidae; genus Maratus; species Maratus speculifer. The sequence goes on along the minus strand of OZ025291.1, from coordinate 100,627,776 downwards.
GATGCATTTCAAAATTTAATTCTTTTAAGTGGTACATATATTTCAGAAAATTACCATTCAGCAATTTCCTCTAATAAAGAAAATGGTATGCGAATACTTTTGAACAGCCCTGTATATCAAGCATAGATTTTATATACAAACAGTATAATGCAAAAAACTAATTAAATTTAAAAGTGCATACAGAATTTTAAAACGTACTCTCCAACAATTTTTATGCAAAGACAGTACTGTATCTGATTTCTTTCGTGTGTCCCTGTAAATTAATAAAAAGTGCTATGGTTTGTCTGTTTGAAAACAGGTGATTTATACACGTTTCAGTACATTTGGAATAGCGTAATGTCATTAAAATACTCTCCAAACAGTTTTTCCGCATGTATCATAATGTAATCGATTTCTTTTGAGTGTCTATGTAAATAAACCAATATTCGTACATACTTCATATGTAATACCAAACTTGCTTTAGTGATCCTAAATAAGCTTTATCAATTGCATAAAAATCAGAGTATATTTATGGGAGTTACAGTGTGGACAGACGGACAGTCAAACCGAATTCATAAGTACTTTTCAACTTTGTTGAAAAATGCTAAAAAAACACTTTTGAGATTTAAAAAATATATATCATTCATATTATCGAAAATGAGAATTTATATTTAAAATATTGCTACTTGCAACAGCACCAGAAAGCATTCGAATGCAAAAAGTTATTTTTGCCAATTTCTAGCTTCTAGTGGTAAAAGAGCCAGTAAGATCTTTCCTGATATTATACTTAACATTTAAAAATACATATGTATTGCTATTTAAATAGATCAGTTTCAATTACGCAATTATTATCACTCAACCAATGAAAGTTGAGGAAAAAATAGAAAGGCGAACAACATGAATTACAGGTTGTGAAATCGTTGCTAGGTTCTGTCGTCATTTGCACCAGTCTATTCTCTTAAACATTCATTATAATGCGGTTTCAAATCTAGTGTTTCAAGTCCGTTATAAAATGTAAAATTTAGGTGAAAAAAACAGTCACTTTTGAAAGATTAAAAACTTAAATTCGTTTATTTATTCCTGTCTCAGCTTTTTAAATTATTTTTGTGAAAGTTTTATACAACAAACCAACCGAAAGCAAGCGGAAGAAGAAACGTATTTTTTTTAAAGTGACTCTGTATGAGTCAACCAGCCAAAAATGATCGTTGAGAAAAAAGTGATGATAAAAGGGAAAAAGGGCACATTTTGTTATGAGAGTGAGCTCCAAATTTTAAATAATTACTCAGTTAACAATTGAAGTTTCTAAATTCTGAACATTAGATACATCAGGAGAGATTTGGGGCTACCCTCAAAAAATTTTGGACCTCGTACATGCTGTAGATTTTGCTAGCCATCGAAGACACGCACACACACAGACAGAGAGAATCAAATTAAGAAGAAGAAATAAAGCTAATTCTAAAAAAAAAGGAAATTTAGAAAATATTTTGAAATTTTCATACTTTACTCGCACATTCACTTCAGTAATCATTTGAAGTTTTAATGTTTTAGAAATCATCTTCTTAGTATGCATTTACATCTTAAAATAAACCATCATTCAAAATTGCAGGATTCTTGCGTTATGGTCTACTATCGCTCCTGGAATAGTGGAATAAACATAAAATGCTTATGTTGAAAAAGGGACTGTCACTATTTTTTGCCAACATTAATTTGGATATAGGTATGGTATTTTCAAATATTGCATAGAAAGATAATTTACAAAGTTCCTAAAGGCTTTTGGTGTTCCTACCAACCCCAGATGGCTGTGGTACAGGCTTAAAATATAGCCCGTGTAGAATAAGATATTGCCATCACTGAATTCTCGAGACTGCATATAAATGATAATTTAAGACTTTGTTAGAACGTTTTTCATTCCTTCCCTACGTTTTACAACTTTTAAATTTCCAATTAATTGTCGATTGTCTTTACAGAGTATTTGTTTTTCATAAATAACAAAAATGCCATATTTGAAGTTTCAAGCCTCTGTAATATAACATAAATAACAGTTTAGATTTTTTTATCCTGCAAGCCTCTGGTGGTAGTGTGTCCGACAAAAAATATATACTTTGTTTCAACAGGTCCTATCACCAACAATTTTCACACTTTATTTTTTAATACGGTTTGTTATTTCTTAAGAATGCATAAAAATCGTATTTTATATCAATTCTAGAACACTTTACTTTCACTTCATGCTTTTAAATTTTTGAGTTTTTTTCAGCGCTTCTTAGAAAACATTTGAATTTTTATAAATAATTACCATGCAAAATTGCAAAATGTTAGACTATACTGTTGTATAAAAAACACATTTAAAAGCATTTTTTGCTCTTGAAACTCCAACATGATAGTAAAATCAGCGTGAAATAGAACCTCTGTTGAAGCATGAGCTATCACCATCAATTTCCAATCATTACATCTGAAATTAGTTTGCTAGTTTATGAGATTGCGTTAAAATTGGAATTTAGAATGATCTTTCTTCTAAATATCACCTCTTTTAAAATTCGATTTTTTTAGGAAATTCACTTCAATTATACACTACAAGAAACTACCATGGATAATTTCAAATTTCTAGCTCCTGCAGTATCACAAATATCGCAATTCAGAATAAATTTCGCTATTGTAGCCACAAAATGCTAGAGACACTAACTTAAAACAGAGCGTAGGTTAGATTAAGGGCTATCTTCATCAACTTACAAACATTACTTTTAAAATTGGTATGATACTTTAGAAATTGCTCACAACGTCGCAATTAGGACATTTCTGTACCGTTTTTCGTGCATTTTCATTCGTTGTAAATTTCACTTGTATCTAATTAGTAATTATGATGCCAAATGCCGCGTTTCTATATTCTTCTGCAACACAAAAATAACTATTTTAGAACTTCTTTTTTTTTGGCTTCAACACCCTGTTTGTTGTTGTTGATGCACAATTAATCACATTCTGTGTTGGAGCAAGTTGGAACAAGCATCATCTTTTAGACACCATTATTTTTAATCAGTTCAGTACTTCCTAAGATAGTGTAATAATCGTTCAGAATGCTATTTAGAACATTTTTCGGCCATGTTCCCGCCTTTTAAATTTCAAATTTTTAAGATACATATTTCGAGATCATTTATAGTTAATAAATGATTACGATAACAAATTACATGTTTTTAGGCCTTTCCGTTACACAAAAATGGCATTTTAGATTGTTTTTTGCTCCTGCACACCCTTTAGAATAGTAAAACCAACATAAGATATAGCCTATGTAGGAACAAGAACTGCCAACATCATTTACACATCATTAATTTTACAATCGGTCTGTTACTTTTTGAAATTACTTAAAAATCACAATTTAGAACATTTTTCGCGCGTTTTCAGCATTTTTATGTTTTATAATTTTAAAAACAATATTTCATTTATATCTTATTAATAATTAATATGCCAAATTTTATATTTCTAGGTCGCTCAGTAACACAAAAATCACATTTTTAGAATGTGTTTTACTCTTTGACCCCGTTTAGGTTAGTTTCACCGACATAAGATATAGCCTGTTTTAGAACAGGGGCACACGCCATAATTTTGATACTATTACTTTTAAAATCAGTTCAATAGTTTCGGAGATTATCCTTTAGAAAAAAAAAACTCCAATTCATTATAATATAGGATAGATATGTAAGGTGGTCTGGTGTAATAACGCCAAGTGCTAATATATACATAATTAAAAAATAATCTGGTAAATGACACCCATGTGCTCTGCGCAGAAGGGTTTTGAGTCATATAAATCGCAAAAAACTGCTTCAAGTTAATTTGTTTCATTTTTAGGTCTTATAGTTTTTATAAGCAACTAAAATTAACGCTTGATCTAAAATTTGCCAGATACGTTGTTTGATGTGAAGACTATTTTTTTTTTATCCGGAAATAATTTGTTAATTACATAAATTTGTAGTACATTTCATGGACTTTCAAAATGTTCTTGAAGATTTTGGATATCTTCTCGAGATAAATTTTAATTTAAAATGTACAGCGCAATAACTATAACGGAGTAATAACGCCAATCCTTGGCATTAATACCCCGGTTGATTCCCTACAGTGGCCGAGCTACATCCTAAATACTAATTCAAAGAAACACAGTTAAAACTGTGCAATGTTTCTAATAGTTCTATTTAAGCGGTCCTTTTTAAGCAAAAATAAACTCACGGTCTGATATTCTTTTGCCTCATCCTCCCCCCTCACATACACACACACCACACCTTTATTTTTCTTACACTTTCACAAAAAATTGAACATTTTCAATAGCTTAGAATGCAATTTGTCAATTTCTAAGTTTGTAGAGTTTGTATTTTTAGAATTGGGCAATCTACATGCAATTATTTCATCTTATTTCATAGTTTTGTTTGCATGGCGTTATTACCCATATAGGTGGGTAATAACGCCAAATAGCATTGGTCAAGAAATCACGCCATTACATTTTATGAATACATATCTGTTAAATTATTTTTTTTATATAGATCGTCAATGAGTTGCTGTATCAAGTCATATATTTTTTTGAAAAATACAATCTAAAACTGAGCCGTGAAAATTGGTAGAACCTTAACGTGGCGTTATTACCCCAGGGTACCTTATTTGTTTGTAAATTTTTCAACCTTCCATTAACGATAAACTTTTAGTAATTTTTTTTTTAAATATTACCTGATTAAAGGTATATAAAAATGTTCTACAGACATAGATACAGTAAATTCAATAAACCCAACTGAAGTGAAAACTTTTTTTGGAATCCGGGACCACAGCATAGTAGGCTGTTGCTCTACCGCTGAGCCACTCCAGCCAATACCTGGTTCTGCAACTTTTTAATAATAAACCAAGTTGGGGAATGTCATCAGCCATTTTGTTAGACCGCCTTGGATGATAGGACAGCAATTAATAAATTTCACCTTTCCATTAATCGACAATATACGGAATGTTTCTTAATTAATATCGGTGTTTTAACATCTAATAGTAATTATCACATAAAACTTAAAATTATAGTTAATAAATAAAATGAAAGAGCAACTCAAACTACTTTATGTACAAGCTTACAAGTGTTCAATGTGAGCAACTTTCGTCACATGCCACACATGAAGTCGACAGCTCAATTCTTCTCAAACATTGATTAGTATTTGTGGGATAATTGCTGCAACAGCTACAATGGTCAACTAGTAGTGGGGGGCACAGAGAGACGATCTTTTATGAGCCCCTGCAAATAGAATTGACATGACGTCAGATTGGGTGAGCGACTGAGCTGAAGTTCTTTGCAAATCAACGTTTGAAAGAAACCGAGTTATCGATGTTATGAGTGCCAATTGGCTCACATGGAACACATGTAGGGTGATCACATTTAACACTTGTAAGCTTGTAGGTAAAACTGTTTGAGTTGCTCTTTCATTTTATGTATTAATTATCAATTTAAAGTTTATGTAATAAATACTACCAAGCATTAAACCCCGATATATATTTAGAAACACCTCGTACGCATATTTAAACAACATATATACTTACCTGATTGTTGAAACTTATTTTTTGTTAAAAATGTTTATCTTTTCACTAATATTTCAGTTAATAAACAATATATAATTAAGTAGAAATTTTAAGATATTAAAAAATGCTTATATAATTTATAATTTATTTTCTAACTTATATTTATGAGTTTTTTTTTTTTTTTTTCACAAACACCCAAGGTATTTGTTCTTAGTCGATGATTTTGCGTTTACATATATCATGGTAACACATTTTTCATCTTTGTTTATGCTGTGATTTGAACACATTAAATATATTTCTCCAAAGAATAAATGCAAGTTAAAGTGTACTAAAAACCAATCTGTTTAATATGTTCACACAAATGTTTTCTAAAATATATGTATAATTTTATAAGAGCTGCTTAAAATAACAAGGTTGAACGATAGTTTATTACAAAAGTGTCCAGTATATTTCCCTTATGTTCAGTAACAAAAAAAAAAATAAATAAATAAATAAATAAATTCGCTTTACCAAATAAATACAATTTTTTAAATCTCTTATACTATTGTTTCAATATTTTACTTCATTTATTTTACAGCTATAAAGATAATATCTGTGCTCGTCTAGTAAAAATATTTATTTGTTTTCCAAAAAAGTAAATATATATATATATATATACATCCTCTGTTTTTTTTTTAATCATTTGAAAATTACTAAAGATATTTCTTATTTTCATTTTATTTTTATATATGATTTCTCTCTAAATTCCAACTTCTAATTTTATACAATGGGACTTGGTCTATTTTTTATGTAATGGGATAATTGTTTAAATGAAAAATAATATTTATTTCTCTTCTAATATCCACAAAATCCACTGTAGTTGGGTTACTTACAAATAGATATTCGGTTGTTCCCAAAACCCTAGTTTAAACAAATAAAAAATACTGTTTTATGTTTATATATATATATATATATATATATATATATATATAAACGAAATATTTTTCCTACCATGTATTATATATAAATATCGTAACTTTTAAGATTCTGTTTTTTATAGTTAAATAAGTTTTTGCATTAATTAATTGTATTTAGCAACTATAGATGGCGATACTAATCCTTAAGTAGTCAGAAATTATCTATCTCAGAGGATATTTATATCGATAGAAATCGATTCAAATAATTCTATAATTATAATTTAAAACATGCAATTAGTATTAAATAGTTTAACTATTATCATTATATTTTTAAAAAATTATTTGTCTACTTATATTTTGCAATTAATTATTTTTTATATTAGTTATTTAAATATCTATTATTAATAAAACTATTTTACAATTTTAACTTGAATTTTAACTGTCTAATGTGACTGCATGCAAAATTCTATTGCTATCACATGGTCGAAATTGATATTTGTAAGCTAACCTATTATATAATTTAATTTGTCTAATTATTTCCATTTGACATATTTTTTCTATTTAATCAATTTTACTTCAAATTTATTTTTATTTTCTATTTCTTGTTCTCTATGGAAATTATGGTTGCGATTGATAATTGTAAGTTATCACAGTAAGTTAATTACAGTTTAATTGTTTTTATAATATTTTTCTTTGAAATGGTTTTTCTATTGCAATTACTATGTTGATGATTCTATTGTGTTCTTGTTATTTTTCTTTGAAATAAGTTCTCATTTGCGATTAATCGGGCAATGTGGAAATCATTTTTAGGTCTATCCTGATTTCCACTCAGAAATTAATCGCAATTAATGTGGCTATTTAGTATTGCCCTTGATAACGAGCTAAGTACCACATTTTCAATTTTATTTCTAACTGTGACAGCTCCTCTGTGTGATATGGTTTGGCATTAAAAAAAAATTACAGTAATTGATGTTGATTTGTAGTATTATCTAATGGTTCTATAGATATAGATATATAAATATCCAATATATTGGAATATCCAATAAATACATTTTTTTGTTATAGTGCTTACACTTTTCCTACAAATTACAATTTTACATTTGTTGGGACTTTTTTAAGTTGCTAGATAATGAAAGTTATAGAGCGGGCGACGGCGACATGAATAACAATAACAACATCATCGAGTTACTCGACAAAATCATGATGTAGGAAAATATTATTACGTGTAGATTAAGGAATGACTGGTCTGTCTCGGATTTCTTACTACGATATGAGTAACAGCGGGCGCTAACTCTCCATTTTGGCGTCACTATCACGTCATCGAGTTACGAGATAAAACTGATGTCAAATTAAAGGAAAATTAAATTTTTAAGAATATTTTGGTCTGCCTGCGCGTATGCTGGTACAAACCCTCGGCATACTGAAATTTATAACAAAAAAAAGGACGTTATAGTATTAAAACTCAATGACTACGTGGCAGATTAAGGAATGACTAGTCTGCCTCGGCATTTTTTGGTACGATATGAGTAACAGCGGGGGACAACTCGCCGCCGCCCAGTCTATTAGTTGTATTAAATAATGATCCATGATCCTGTCTGAAAAAAGAGTCTTTTGCTTTTGAAAATTTCACATGTAAAATTTAAACAAGTTGTAAGTGCTAAATTACTTCTGAGTTTTTAGGTGTTTTCTGTCACGATATGACTTCGCGAACTGATTGCATTTTAATATGCGAATTGAGTATTAACTAATTCTGAAATTTTAGTCGTGAACTTGATAAGGTGAATGCTGTTTTCAATGCTGACGTCAACCATTCCACTTATAGGGCAAATATATTGAAGGCCGTTAAGCTGTGCTAGGCTTACCACCAGATCAAAATATATGCTGTATGACACCTCAAGGTCAAGAAAACAGTGCGAGTCATTGTAGGCCATAAGGAATAGACTTAGCTTTATGTAAAATTCGTTGCTTAAATATTTTTATTTATCTATTTAAAAAAGGCTCCAGTGCATTTAGTACATAAGGAGCATACAAACAATGTAGATTAAGTCCATTTTGAAAAGAAAATTGGATGTTTCGTTTAGAATTCAAATAAATCTGTTTTATATATTCCCAAATAGATTTAATGAACTTTCTAAATGTACTTTCTAATTTTCAAAATGCACATGTCTATGATAAAAAGTATATTAAATCCAGTAGATTTTTTTAAATCACCAGATTTTAAAAGATTCATCTTTTATATAAACATTTTAATAAAAATTTTATTTTATTTAAGAAAGGTGTTATAATAATTAAAAATAAATGACATTGACATGTTTTGGATCCATTTAATAAGATCCATAATCATAATCATTTATGATTATGGATCTTATTAGACGGATCCGAAACATGTCATTGTCATTTATTTTTAATTATTATAACACCTTTCTTAAGTAAAATAAAATTTTTATTAAAATGTACATGGCCTATTGTCATAAACAGTTCTTTATTTTACCCCCCCCCTCCCCCCCAAAAAAACAAAGAAAATAAACTTGCTTAATTTGTTTTTAGTATATCGTTAAAAAGTTATATTAGTAAAAGCTGTCGCATTTAGTACATGATTTTAAATTAATTTCCGATTTTAGAAAATTCTGTTCTTGAAATTAAATCAGCCGCCATTTTCGATTTATTTTTTAAATTATTATTATTATTGTAATAAGTGATAACTTCATATATGTCACATAGTACAAAGTTTCACTAGATTAATAAAAATAAGTGAAAAGAACAAAAATGCATAGATAAATTAGGAAGAAAAATACCTTTGAAGGAATTGTATAAAGTAAGACATTCGGCAAATATTACACATTTTAAAAGTATGATAGAAAAGTTAAACCACCTACTGGTTCTTCCTTTCAAAATATATCTTTTCATTCTATTTATATATAGTTGAGAGAGATTTAAAAATGTATGTACTTTATATACAATATATTTATATTTCTATTCTTAGAAGAATGTCAATCTTCTGTCAAATCTTAAATGTTAGTTTCAAATATATCCACATCAATGACTCTAAAATGGCAACAACATGTCAAAAAGTGATATATTGTTTTATTTCACCCGTGATATAAAAGAAATTGACGTATGCTTTTATTTCAGAAATAGAGTAAAATAAAACTCATTGCTTGAGGTTATTTCAAGATTGAAAATTCTAGAATCGATGGGATTTCACGAAATTATCTTTCATTTAGAAAAATCATTCATTTATATCTCGAATAATAAAAACTTTTCAGAAATTGTTTTAATCGTTTTTAGAGGAAGTATTTACAATGCTTTAATTTCCACATTTTAATGATGAAATATTAATTGATCTGATCAAAAAAATTTAAATTCATCTAAAGAGGCAAAATGTGATATGCGTGGCGATGGCAAGCTCTAATCTAGAATGTCAGGACATTAGACGAGTTCTAATATGCAGAAAAAAGTCTAGCTTAGTTGCTTCATGTTAGGAAGTCCTTTTCCTGACTGTGCAAAATGTGATGTTTCAGTATTCCCACACGCTTTTAATATAATTGGACGCAGTAACAATAATATTTTCTAGAAGTCGAGACCATACATTCCATCATCACGTGATGGTGTAGAGTAGCCTTCCAAACCGTTCCCCTTTTGAATTGTTTTTTCTATCGAAACCAGTATACAGGGCTGCCACAGGCGACTATTTTTTAAATCCAACTGGCCCCATTTGTTCTCAACAGAAATACTTTACAAACACATTGACAACATTTACAAGAAAAATAAACTTGAAAGTTTATATTAATAAAATACTGGTGCCAGCAGAATAGAAAAATAGTCCCCTGTGGCAGTTTGAGTATACCGTGTGCTTGCATCCAAATCTTGATAGCTGAAATAGAAATTTTCAAAAAAAGGAATCATTGCAAAAAAATGACATCTTTTTTTGCTATGAAATTGGAAAATTATTTGTTTCTAGTATCTGAGGAAAGAATAATGGGATTCGTTCTCTACGTATTCCTCTCCCATCCCAAAAATGAGAATGATTTCTTTGTGCCAGACAGTGATGTTCCTTCGCGCTACGTTGCTGTTGGTAGGATAATGCTGATTCTTTGCGATGTGCACACGTGGAAAAAAGTTTCATGGTGTGACAGGCATGGTATTTTGAACATTTCAGAGTTTGCGTCCCGTAGATATTTTAAGTGCTTCCATCAAGGTATTGAAATGCTGGCCTGACCGGACAATAGCGACGGTCGTCCTGGGTAACGACATATGTGATTGGCACGTCAGTGATGACGACTCACAAACTGACCACAGATATATAAAATGCACACTTAACAACTATGAAGACATCCACTACCAAAGACATGTCTTAGAAACAAAAATAGGTAAACATGCAAAATTTGACAAAAACATAAAAAAATCAGAAACAAGTACGTAAAAGACCTCCAAAAAACCAGAACATAAAAGAGCAAGTGGATAATATAATTTTGAGATTACAAAATGAAATCACATCAATTGCTTTTGCAAGTTATAAAAAGAAACGTACGCCTGTGGTCAATGCCGCCCTTCTGGTGAACAAGCAAAATCAAAACAGCCAGGAACAAGATTAGGGCGCTCAGGAGGAGATGCCAAAAACAACCAGACGAAGAACTAAAAGTAATGCAACACATAGAATGTAAAAGAGAAAGAACCAAACTTAAGAAACTCATCAACAAAACAAAATTAAAGACATGGAAAGACTACTGTAGCAACGTAACGGGCACATACGGCTCGCAATACAAAAACGCAAGCAATAAAAACACGGGCCCTGCTAAAATAGTCAATATAGTCCCACCACAGCAATCGGTAAACATTAAAGATACACTAATACACTTTTTAGACAAGCTATACATAACAAATAAGGACACCCCGCACAATATAACAATAGTAAATAAAGATAAAGATGATGCAAAACCACCAGCAGTTACGAAGGCGGAGTTAAACAGAATAATCAGAAACATAAAATAAGCACCAGGCTATGATCGCATTGACTACAACTTAATAAAACGCATAAACCTTCCCAAAACTACTGCTCACACTTTTCAATACATGCTTAAAATTTGAGTAGTTCCCCAAGTCATTTAAAATCGGAATAGTGGTCCTCTTTCAGAAGCCGGGTAAAGACCCCACAAACCCTAAAAACTACAGACCGATAATGCTTACTACAAGCAATAAGTAAAATTTTAGAGCCTATTATGCATGGCATGATAAACTGCCATCTTTATAAAAATAAATACTGGAGCGGTAAACAATATGGCTTCAAGCAAGGAATCTCCTCGGAACACGCACTGGACAATCTAATTAACCCTTTAACTGGTTAATTCTTTTCCGTTAAACAAATTAAAAAAAAACAGATTCACACCACTATTATTCAAATAAAATATTCGTAAAATTTAGCCTAAGCATTTCCGCCTTTCAATAATGTGAAAATTTTATAAAAAAAATAGTAGTGGTGTCAAAAAGCTTTAAATGATGCAATAAGCAAATTCATCTTGCCCGTACCCCGTTCGGGCAAATCAATTAAGGGGTTAAAACAGTAATATAAGAAAAAGCTAACAACTATCAAACACTCTAGTCCGGGTGCTACGCATCAGAAAACTGCAAATCGTGATAAGAATATACCGCTTGGTGAGTATATACTTTATGATAATACAATGAATATTAGAGGGGGAGGCATCTCGTAAAGTCGTCGGAATTCAAGATGGCGGCCGTTATTCAAAATGGCGTCATTTTTTGAATTTTCTTAATATGCGTATTATAAATGTGCATTTCAAGTCGATTTCGATGTTTTTAAAGTCAAATTTTCGTTTTTGACCCCTTCCAACATTATTTAAAAGTGTATGAGTTCGGTTTATCTATATGTTTGTCTGTCTGTCCGCTTGTCCTTCCATGCTCTAGCTCGCTTAAATATACTCAGATTGCCATGTAAATTTTATATGTTATATGAAGTTTATAATAACATGTTCAGAGTAAAAAACAAAGCGTATAGCTTTTATGTCCATTTACAGGGCACTCAAAGTATTTATGAATTGTCTAGCCGTCAGTCTGGCCTTACTCTTTTTTGCTTAAATTTACTCGGATTTCCGTGTAATTTAAATATGTGCTATCTCTATATGTAATTTAAAGAAGTGGTATACTGCAAAATGTTCTACATCGAAAATATAGAGTGTAGAATTTATAGTTCGTTTACAGGCACACTCAAAATAATTCTCGTATATTTTGGTGTCTATTGGCGAAAATACTTTTTAGAGTGTTTTAATGATGTTAAATTGTTTGAAACATATTGAAATTAAAAGATATCACTGAAGTGCAGTACGAAATACTTGCTGTGCAGTATGGTGAGCGTAGAATTTATAGTTCATTTACAAGTTTTCAAAAAAGAATACGTTTACAGTGCTGTCTATAACCATAATGTTGTGTATGTGCTTTTCAAATTATAATATGCTTTTTTAAAGTTTGCCAAGTAGGAACGAATTGCAAAATGTCATATGATTATTTTTTTCTTTGAAATGCAGCTTATAAATGCACATTGTAATTACGATGATTAATCACCAACCAAAATGAGATTAATCAAAAGTGATCCAAAATTTCAATTTGAATTTATTTTCCTTTCTTTTTGTTTCGATTCCTAACTCTTCTCGCAGACTCATTTCTTTCTGATCACCCTAATTATGTACGTTAATTACCAATCCATCTAAAATATCTGTTTGATGCAGATATTAATTTACCAGACGTACATCGTGCATTTTTATCGGGACATTTTGTGATAAGAAAATCAAACAAACTCTTCTCAGCTATGGGCATATATCAAGCGCATGAACAAAAAAATGCTGTTCTCAGAGGCGAAAGAGGTGCAGTATTGCAGGATCCATCGACATTTATACTTTGTATGGTATCTGGACCAGAAATCTGTAATTTCATACAAGAGTTTGAGTCTAACATTCAAGCAAACCCCAAGACAGAAATCGATACCATCATGAACAATATCACTTATTTCAAATTACATTTTTCTATAAAGTGCTAAGGTTCATTGCTAAGGCTAGCACTCTATAGTGTACTAAAGGAATTAGGGAACCCATTTTTAGAAGATAGTGAAGACTTGCTTGTAATCGAAAGCAGAGTTATTATTCATAAGGATATTAATGAATCAATTTATTCAGCTGAGTCAACTGGTATTGCCCAATTCCACAGATTCATTAAGAGACGCCTAGTAAAACAATTTTCATCAATATTTCAACGTTTAAAAAAAAAATTCCAATGTTTAGTACTCCGGCGAAAAACATAAACAATAAAAATACAGTCTTGAAGGTTTTAAAAACAGACGTCCAGTTGTTTTTCAGGCTTTTAATAGTTATACAGAATCGTCAGTTAGACTTGCAATTTTTTTTCAAGTATGAAAATCAACCATTTCTATTTGTATTTTCTAGTAACAGAGAATTTAGACCTATTCATAAGAGTGATTTACCACATATTTTAGAGGAAACTGTTGTGAAAAATGTTTTTCTAGGAACATGTGATGCTTTAATATATGTTGAGCCAGCTCTTACTAACATTTTAAAGCCTCAACAAACTTCAAACACATTTAATGATTACTACATTAACACATTTTATCCTCGCTTACGTAAAGACATTGAGAGTTTTATATGTCAAAGAACAGATTTGGGATCGTCATATTACACCAAGTTTTAAAAGAGAAACAAGACAGAAGAGGGATGCAGGGACCAGATGACAAGTGCAACCACATGTTAGATTTCTTAAAAGTTTGCAAATAACAAAGAAGAGCTTTTTAATCAGCTTGGGACGCCAGCAATAAATACCATAAAAATACACAACTTTAATATAACCACTTCAGGAGAAGAAGTTAAATCGGGAAGAAGTTAAATTTACTGCTGTAAATTCCTTAATTGGAATGACTTGCCCTGGTCACGAAGAAGCTGATTCAAGAATAATACTGCATTTCAAAGACATGGTTGAAAAAGGACTGAAAAATATTGTTATACGCTCTATATACATTGATGTATTAGTTTTAGCGATTGCATATTTGTTAATCATTTCTGATAGATTCCTAGAAAATATTTGAGTTGCATTCGTAACAAGGAAAAAATACAAATTTATTGCTGCTCATACCATAGCTGCAGCACTTGGACCAGAAAAGGCTTTACTATAATTGCATGCTTTCATGGCATGCGACAGCAATCCGGGTTTCACAGGAAAGATAAAAAAAGTCAAATAGGAAAACATGGATTCCATTTAAAGAAACTACTGCTCCATTTTTATACCTATCAAAACCACAAACTTCCATTCCTGAAAATCTTTTAAATCTTTTAGAAAATTTCGTAGTATTTGTTGTACTGTTCAACAAACAGTAGCATAATTGTCGATAATGCAAGATAAGAATAGCTTATGGCAAAAACTTTTCGTTTCTTTCGTTCTTTTGAACATCATCCGCCAACCAAGGGTGCACTTCAACAACATATTTTACGCAGTGTTTTCCAACTTGGACACATTTGGGGACAAGTAGATCAGCGTGAAATACGTCCACCCTCTCCAAACAAATGAGAATGGTGGTTTGATAATTTATCATTGAAAAAATAATGGTTGGAGTTGCCAGAGATTTCAGACTCTTATGAAGAATTAATAAAATGTAAATGTAAAATACGTAAAAATGAATGTGTCTCTGAAAAGTTGGACTTTCTTGCACATTATTGTGCAATTCCAAAAACGAATGTGAAAAATATGATTATACCAAGTGAAGTTTCTATATTCTACAGTATGTAGACATGTATGTAACATTAATTTTTTAATATATTGTATAAGTAATATGTTGATAAAATAGTATTTTTATTATTTATATATTCCTTTAATTTTTCTACTGTAAATGACAAAAAATATTTTAATAATTCTCCTATTTTCATTTTAGGTACATTTCTAGTATTATAAAGAGAATTTTTGAGTTATAAAAAGTGGAAATTAAACATCAGAAATAGGCTTGTAAGATGCCAAGGAATAAAACTGCAAAAGATTTTAGATAATAGTAGTCATTTTGAATTTCTATAAATTTATACGATGCCTCAAATTCTTATATGTATTTTTTTAATATACGATAGATATTCACTATTCGGGATATCTTTATCACAAAATGAAGTTTTGTCTCTCCTAGCACCTCCACTAATAATACTTGAATCAGATCGTGATCTTTATAAAATTTATATACAAATTACAAACGCATATTTTCTTGTTTTAGTGTGTCACTTTTAATAAACGATAAATTTGCACACCTTATTATTTAGTAAGTATTTGGTAGTTCATTGTAGTATTAACATTGATGAAGATCAATTTGAATGAGTTTTAAAGAGTACAACATCATTAAAAAACATTGCAAACGATTTCGCCGCATACACAATATTGTAATGTCATTTTTTAGCACCCTGTAAATGGACTATAAAAGCTATACACTTTATATTTTACTCCGAACATGTTATTACAAACTTCATACAACATATAAAATTTGCCTGGCAATCTGATTACATTTAAGCGAGCTAGAGCATGGAAGGACATGCGGACAAACGGACAGATAAATCAAATTCTTACACTCTTTTATATAATGTTGGAAAAGAGTTAAAAACGAAAATTTGACTTTAAAAATATCGAAATCGACGTGAAATGCACATTTATGTTACGCATATTCACAAAATTCAGAAAAAGACGCCATTTTGAATAACGGCCGCCATCTTGAATTCCGACGACTTTACGAGATGCCTCCCCCTCTAATATCCATTGTATTATCATAAAGTACATACTCACCAAGTGGTATATTCTTATCACGATTTGCAGTTTTCACCTTATTTTTGTCGCGTAGCACTCGGACTACTCTTAATAGCCATGGATATCAAAGGGGCTTTCTACAACAGCGCTGGCCAATACTAATAGACAACATAAAATAATGCCCTTGCCCGGATTATTTAATAAACTGTGTAGTGAGTTTCTTAGAACAAAGGTACGACTCACTAGAAGAAAATGGGATCAAAATCACAAACCTGACATTCGGCGGCTACAGTAAAGGAAATTGCCTGGGTCCGCTTCTATGGTTATTAGTTGCAGACACAGCATTAAAGAAATACTGGGGAAAACATGTTAGGATACAGGTATTCGCGGGTGACTTTATTCTGATACTCAAAGGATGAATAAAAGACTCGCTTAGAACACTGGTTAATAGAAGACTGATAGATTTTAACGAATGGATAGAAACTAATTGTCTTACGCTGAATAAAGAAAAACAGAATTAGCATGCCTAAACACGGGACATACGTGGAACCTAATAACAGAAAACACCACTGAAATAGAGGGCATAGAATTAAACGGCCAATTGCTAAAAGTAGAAGAACACATCAAATATTTGGGATTAATATTGCATAAAAATCTAAACTGGGTACCTCATTGAAAAGCACAAAGAGTAAAGGTTAGATCCGATTTCAAAATCCTGGCCTATATGAAAGAAAAGGGTTGGGGACTAAAATCTAACATCATGAAAATATGGTACACATCAGTAGTAGAAAAAACGCTAACTTATGCTGCTCCAATTTGGAGGCACGAACTCAATAAAAGGAGCAAAGAGATACTCTCTAATTGCCAAAGACATTTTGCTCTGCCCATAGTCAGGGCTTATAGAACGGCCGCCACCTCGGCACTTCTAGTATTCTCATGTCTGATTCCAATCCACCTTAAAGTCAATTACGCAGCAGCTTATGGAACAATCTCAAGACTTAGAAAAAACACAAAAATACATAACAAAGTCCTACATCAACATGAATATGAAAAGAAAATCAATATAAGGGAAAACCACCCAGCCGAAAAAATTGAACCAAGGATTGGATACAACACGCACGAGTTGATCACCTACACGAACTGATCCAAATTGGAATCAGGCGCTACAGGTTTGCCGCTTGTAGCATAAAAAATAAGCAAAAAATAATGACATGTTCAGTTCCCCTAAGAGAATGCAACAGCGTTTTCCATGGCGAACTACTGGCAATACAAAAAACAGTGGAATGGTTCAACACAACGGATGAGCTATACAGCATACGCTCGGATTGCAGATCAGCCATAGAATCATTAAAAAAGCCATTTAATATCAATAGAATAGTAGACAAAATACAAAACTTAAAGAATCCAACAGTAAGTTTAAAATCAGCTGGGTCAAGGCGCACGTGGACATCCTAGGAAACGAGGATGCAGACGAGTTAGCCAAGAACTCAGCGCAAAACACAAACAATGAAAAAATACTATATGAAAAAGCCAATCTCAAAACTGAAACGGACACTTAAAGAGCTAACAATGAAGCAATGGTAGTTCGAGTGGGATTACGGGGATACAGGCAAAGAAAAATATCAGTATTTTCCAACAGTAGATAAAAACAGACTCGTAAGTGACTTCTTACTCTCACAAATCTACACAGAATATTGAACATTTCCAGAGTATCTCCATAGATTCAACAAAGCGGACACTACGGACTGTGAATGCGGCTAGGAGAGTACGCCTAAAGATTATTTACACCATTTTCCACTCACCCAACATTACCACTTGGTAAACATAACAACAAATAATGATAAACTCTGGCACGAACAACTAGGCCAAAGCAAACACGTATAAATTAAAGCAAAAACAGTAATCATGTGGCTCCCAGAAAACTGCGACAGTATCACAACATTTAGGCAAATAAACACATAAAACAGAAAGTCATTTCACTTCGGTAGCCCAGCAGGAACATAATACTATATGTTAACTACTATATGTTATGTGTTATTGGTATGTTAAATAAAAAATCGCCTAGGTTTTTATTTCTATCGTCAAATAAAAAATTTAAAACCCTGTATTTTCGTATGTCCTTTAGCAGTGTGTGGTAGTCGCACAACATCAGCTGTAACCATGGCCCGCAACATATGAATTGAAAGCACAACGGTTCAGCAAGTTGTGCATTATGACATAGTAAGAAGTTTGAACCGTCTCCAACATTGCTTGTCCGTCCTTTGTAAAGTAAAAAAAAAATATGTATGTATATATACAGGGTGTCCCTAAACAAATGGTATATACGCTAGGGGGTGATAGAACACATCAAGACGAGTAATAGTAAATAGGAAACCAAGGGTCCCAAACGTTTTCCAAAGGAGATAGCCGCCATTAAAGTTTGGGGTCCAAAATTTCAAACACACATAAAAAATGGAAAAACTGGTCGATTGATTTGCGGTTTTCACTAAAATTATTCTTTATGTTGGTATTTTCTTGAAAATAAATTATAAAGATAAATTTCAAAAAATGCCGATAGAGGGCGCTTTAGACTTTAAAGTAATGAAAAACTATTTTCTGACGTGATTTTTTGCATCGCTTTGAATGGTTTCGTAAGCTTAGACTTAAATTTTGAGTTCAAAATCTGAATAGTTGGAAGCGGTTACGGAGCACAAACTTAACTGTGTTCAGAGGGTTTAAATTTCAAATGATTATAAAAATCGGAAAATTTTTTCGATTGATTTGCGGTTTTCACTAAAACTATTCTTTATGTCGGTATTTTATTAAAAATGAATTATAAAGATAAATTTCAAAAAATGCCGATAGAGGGCGCTTTAAACTTTGGAGTAACGAACAACTACATTTTACGTTATTTTTTGCATCTGATTAAATGTTTTCGTAAATTTAGACTTAAACTTAAATTTTGAGCTCAAAATCTGAGTAGTAGGTAGTGGTTAAGTAGCACAAATGGAACTGTGTTCAGAGGGTTCAAATTTCAAATGATAATAAAAAACGAAAAAATTGGTCGATTCGTTTGAGGTTTAAAATAAAACTATTCTTTAAGTCAGTATCTTCTTGAAAATGAATTTTAAAGATAAATTACAAAAAATTCCGTTAGAGGGCGCCTTAAACTTCATAGTAACCAACAACAAATTTTAACCGTTACTTTTTGTATCTAATTAAATGCTTTCAAAAACTTTTTAAATGTTTTCGAAATCTTAGATTTAAACTTAAATTTAGAACTCAAATTCTGAATCGTTGGGAGGGGTTAAGAAGCGCAAACTGAAGTGTGTTCAAGAGTTGAAATTTAATCCCCCCCCCCCTTCGAACACAGTTTACTTTTGCGCTACTTAAACACTCGCAACGACTCAGAATTTGATCTCAAAATTTAAATCTAAGCATTTGAAAGCATTTAATGAGATTTAAAAAAAATAACGGTTAGAAATAGTTGTACGGTACTCCAATGTCTAAGGCGCCCTCTATCGGCATTTTGTGAAATTTATCTTTAAAATTTATTTTCAAGAAAACACTGATTCAAAGAGTAGTTTTAGCAAAACCCGCAAACAAATCCACTAATTTTCCGTTTTTTTATAGTTTTCCGTTTCGTTTGAAATTTAAACCCTCTAAACACAGTTCCGATTGTGCTACTTAACCACTCCCAACTATTCAGATTTTGAGCTCAAAATTTAAGTTTAAATCTAAGTCTACGAAATCATTTAATGAGATGCAAAAAAATTGGCAAAAAATAGTATTAGGATGGATTATTTCGTTAATCCAAAGTCTAAAGCGCCCTCTATCGGCATTTTTGAAATTTATCTTTATAATTCATTTTCAATAAAATAACGACACAAAGAATAGTTTTAGTGAAAACCGCAAATCAATCGACCAATTTTTCCGTTTTTTATAATCATTTGAAATTTAAACCCTCTGAACACAGTTAAGTTTGTGCTACTTAACCGCTTCCAACTATTCAGATTTTGAGCTCAAAATTTAAGTTTAAGTCTACGCTTACGAAACCTTTAATGAGATGCAAAAAATAACGGTAAAAAATAGTTGTTCGTTACTCTAAAGTCTAAAGCGCCCTCTATCGTCATTTTTTGAAATTTATCTTTATAATTTATTTTCAAGACAATACTGACATAAAGAATAATTTTAGTGAAAACCGCAAACGAATAGATCAATTTTTCTGTTTTTTATAATCATTTGAATTTTTGGACCCTAAACTTTAATGGCGGCTATTCCCTTTGGAAAACGTTTGGGACCCTTAATTTCCTATTTACTATTACTTGTCTTGATGTGTTCTATCACCCTCTAGCGTATATACCTTTTGTTTAGGGACATCCTGTATAATGCCTAGGAATATCCTAGCGCAAAAAATAATCTTATCTTATATATATCTTTGATATCTTTGACGCATACGCAGTAAACAATTATTTAGTAAACCTACTCATTTTTCATACAATTTTTATTATTTTTTATTTCTGATTACAGGGTACTCTGTGCAATATTGTTTGTCATATTTTCTGAAAAAAATATTATTTTATATTAAGAACTCTGAAAATTATAAGGGAAAAATTTGGGACCATTTTTATAAAAACATTAATTACTCTGCGAGTATGCATGCTATTTGCATAAAAAGGAACACAGTATATTACAATAAGGCATTCAATCATAATCTAGAGTTTGAGCGCTTTTGCTACATTAGGTTTGACAGGGTTTTTCAAAAGATATTCATTCTTTTTTAATTTGTTGACGGTCCCCTATGGAGTTTCGGTAAAAAATCTTCACGGAGATGTATGACGTATACTATTATATTTATACACTAAGAGTTTCGAGATGATTCCTCATGCATTTTTCTAGATATTTAGTAAAATGTCTAAAATCGCAAGTGTTCAATAATCAATGGCCATATAGTGTATATGAATAAAAGAAAACTTTAAAATATACTTTCTTATTTAAAACCTAAAGATTTAATATGATTGCGAGAAAATAATATCATTTCCTTCTGTCAATATCTCAATTTAAGCATCGGGAGCTCGAAGTACATTGGGAGCAAGTTTGTAAATGGCGATTTGCAACCGGATTTTAATTCCACATTTCGCTTAGCTTAAAGAGTAAAAGTATGTTGTCACTTTCAAAAATATTTTTTAATATATACAACCAAAGTTGCAGATTTTTAACATGTAAAACACAGCTTTGTAGTAGAATTTTCCTAACATTTTTTTTGGTTTTACGAAGATAAATTCTTCGATTTTTATGATTTTAATAAATCCTGTTATTTGACACTTTCTAATATGTTTGAAAAATGTTTGCGACTTCGATCTATCTGTTTCCCGGATACCGTTTGTCTGTCTATATTTTTAACTTGAGTAAATATAGTCGGATTCCCACGAAATTAATAGATGTTATTGCGATTTATCATAGCATGTTTGGCATTGAAAATGAAGCATGTAACAGTCATAGCTCAATCACACGAGCACTCAAAAGGAGAAGTATTATTTACTGAGAGAAAAAAAATATTTACGATGTATTTTAGTAACGTTACATATATCTTAAACATAATGAAACTTTTACGCGTTTTAATGGTGAACAAGAACATGATTACTATCGAATATTTTAAGTGTAGTATTTATGGTATGTGTGCAGGGAACTCAAAAGTATTTCATTATATATGGTCTATGAAGAAAAATTATTTGTGGGGTATTTTAATGATGCTACTGTGTTGCAAAAATTATGAAATCGATATCAATTTATGAAATGCACTAAAACAGGATTTCTGCAGAAAATGAAGTCAAAGCATTTAACATTCCTTTGTCCAGTCCTTAACTCAGTGAGAACTAACGTCGTTAGTTTCTCTAGGGGAAGTAGCGACCCCTTGTTGAACTGATTCGATGGTTTGGAAGTCGCCTCTCGCGGTCCGAGAGTTTCTGCAAATGTGCATATCTGATAGACGGCCAAAGTGGGCTCAACGAGCGCTGTGGCGGCCCCGATCAAAGCACGGTGTGATGACCAGTATTGGTCGCGTACACCTACCCATTCGCTTTACATAGTCACAGAAAAGAGGTCGGTAACATAATAATTTACGATGAAAAACATATCCAGCGTATTTTAATTGTTTTGCACTATTTCAAACAAGATGAAATTATTACACATTATTAAGAAGCACTACAATATGCTTGCAGTTGAATATGATTTGCATTACATTTATTTTTCATTTGCAGGGACACATAAAAGACTTCCTATACAATACTGTATCCGATGTTGTATCTTGATACAATACTGTTTCCAAAGTATGATCTATTAGAAAAAGATTGCTGAAAAGCATTTTCAATTATGGTATGCAATTTAAGGTTAACTAATTTTTTGCATAATTTGTGTTTGCTTAAATTAAAAAAGGACTGCACAAGAGAATTCGTAAACCGTACTGAGAATGAGCGTGAATTGATTAAGATGGTTTTAATTTGAATGATGCATTTTTAAGTTTTCATTTATTTATTATAATAAAATATATACGTAGAATTTAAATAAAATCATATACTGGATTATACAAAAAATTGGATACATGGTTATTTGAGTAATAGGAATTCCCAGACATGTAAATTCCATAATTTTAATTTGGTTTTGTTTGAATAAATTAAGCTAATTTTGTGGCCCGTATAAAAATCTGCAAGTAATATACAGGGCTGTACAAAACAATTAAAGTACATTTCTGCCTATTATCAGAAATTGCTAAATGTGAATTTTAATCTCCGTTATATTTTTTCTGACTAAACTATAGTTTAACATTCTATTTAGAATATTTACGCATATATAGATCATAAATAGCGGCACAACAGAATGGGCCGGCAAAATTACGTATTTTAAAAGTGTTGGGGATTTTTTTATTATCTAGGTTTAAAACATTAATTTTCTTTTTTTGATATGAAATTCTTAAATGTACTACAACATGATTTCTGTAGAACATGGAGTGCGTTTCAGTAGTTGTACAGTATAAGTAATTGTCGTTTCATTTTAGCGATTATTCTTATTATCTGGCACAACATAGCATTTTTAAATCCCTATAAGTAAGAACCACTATATTGCCTCCTATAAAATGGGATAAAATGTGTGTTAATTATATATCTTTTAAATTATTGTAAATAAAACGTTTTGTTTAGTAATGCGTTTATCTTTTTTTAATGCTAGTGAACGAAATCACAGATAACAGCTAGAAAAAAAAATTAAAAAAACGTTTCTGTTCTAAGTCCACCTGTGGTGTTCGGAAGTCGCACAACATTAGCTGTAACCTCGGCCCGCAACAGGAATCCCGCAACAAATGAATTGCAACACGACGCATCTCAACAACGGTTCAACAAGTTCTGCAAATGATACAGTAAAAAGTTTCAGAAAAGTTACAGAAAGGTTTCAGTAAATAGTTTCAGGCGCCTCCAGCACCATATGCCTGTCCCTGCAGAATGTATAGCCATGTAACTAATGCTCTTCCTTTTCAGGCTGCCCGCCCCCGCCTTTTTGCAGTCGATTGGGGCCGACGGTGAATTAAAGTAGGAGGAAATTTTTTCCTCTCTTTTATATTTATTTATTCATTTTTAATTTATTTATTTTATATATTTTTATATCTTTTATTTTATAATTTATTTATTTATTTTATTTTATTTCATTTTATTATACATACATTTATATATATATATATATATATGACAGTTTACCTCATTATTATTTGCAATAGGACCCTGTCTGCACGAACTACCAGACCGCTCTAATGAAAGAACCCACAGAGTCAGGTTTTTTTTAAATGTCGGTGGGGTATGGTAAAAATGCTTGATCTTGTCTCCAACTGCAACGCTCTCGTTTGCTTTACTTTTCGGCGCAAAATTTTCTCTTTTGCGGTACGACTTAGCTTACCGGCCAATCTCGGATCTTATTATTTCTCCCAAAATTGTCCCCACTCCCAGCTAAGTTCAGTACCTCCGTTTTGGCTCAAAATCATTCAGCCTGATTTCGTCTAGTAAGATTAATACTTGATGCGAGGCAACAAATCACACAGTTAACATAATGTACAGTAAAACCACAAATATTACCAACAAAGTACTTATAAATAGCCGACCTGGGTGCTTTTCTTAGGGGATCGTCAAAAATTCCCAACATTCAATGGCGTCTGGTGCATATAAAATCCGCGTTGGGTGAAAATTCCCAAAAGTTTCCTGTGAGTTATACCTCTGGAGGTACCTTGCCAGGTGAAGGTCATCTGATAAAGGTTCTAAATTATGAGATCAACTTGAGTAGTCATTTGCAGTACAACAACGGGATGCAAAGTTATTAGTGGGCTGCACGGGCCCGGGCCGGGTCGGCGGAATCGTTTCGAATTTTCTAACGGGCCGGGCCGATAAAAAAAATTTTTCGGGCCTGCCGGCCCGTTCTAAAGGTTTACGGAGAGATGATAAAATATGAGCTATTTTCAACGAAAATGGTTTTAACGAGAATAAGTATAAATGTGGCCATACTAGTTTGACAGCATCAATATACTAAAAATGCACAGTGTAACGGCATCGGAGAATTACATTATGTGTAACCCGTTTCAATATTTTTTTAGATGATTCATGCCGGTAACGAGATTACGCTTGCATTATTTTTCTACATATAGACTGGCGGGACCGGTACTAGACTTAATTATTGGCAGAAAACATGATTTGTAATATTATTAACAGCGATAAAGAACTTATGTTAGCTTAGTCTTCGGATATATACGTCTTGATGAAATTTAAATTAATTTAGCAATAATGCGAAAGTTTGACACATTTTCTGATTAATTTTAAATTGTAAAAGTATAAAAGTGATAAGCCTAACTATTGAAGGGATTTGAAATCGAATAGCGTTTTATATTTTTGGTAAATAAAATACTTGTATAACCTTGCTGAGATATAATAGTTTCTCAAATGATTGCTGTTTTTTCTCCCTTCCCTTGCTATTGCTTCCTGAAATTCTATTCAAACGCTAATTATGACAGTATTTTATTTGTTTGCATTATTCTTAAATTGCTTGTATCAAAAAATGGATAACGCCATTCGATTATATAGTTTCTGAATAAAGATATCTGCTAATTTTATGTGTTTCTGAAAAAAAAAATGAATTTAGAAATGTATCAGAAAGGAGCTTCTTTGAATTTAAGAATGAATTTGGATTTGAAATCTATAATAAAATGAATAGAAATACATTTATAAATCTTCTTTTATTAAACAGCTTCAAAATTAACGATGTTTTTAGCTTTCTTTCTTTTTTCTTTTATTCTAAGCCATATTAATTTTTTAATGAATATTTATACGAATGTTGAAAGCCTAACAATCTAAGTAAACATTAATGTTGTTAATGTGTATTTGCTGTAAAATATACTGTAAAATCATTCCATAGATATGTATGCAGTATTCTTTAAAGGAATCTTTGTTATATGATAAAAATCTGAATTTTTTAGAAATCGTAGAAATTGTAATGGGCCAAAACGGGCCGGGCCTGTTTTCGTTGGTTTTTGTACGGGCCGGGCCGGACCGGGCCGGGCCGAAATATCTTTCCTACGATTCCGGCCCCTGCAGACCTCTAAAAGTTATACAACCGATAAAACAAAGTGCGCTCAAACGAGAAGCAAGTACTGCAGATATGATGACAAGCAAAACGAAAGAAACAGGTTTCCCAACCCGATACCAGGTATCTGATCCGTTAAGCTGAAGTAACTCGGCAGGTAGTGGCCTGGTTATCGGTTATAAAGAAAGAAAGAAAGTGCTCCAATCAATTGTTGTTTGCGGAAGATAATAATGCTGATAAGGTTCATTTTCATTTGGTCTATGGTCACAAAAGTGAGGAGTCGGTGTTGAAAATTATGGAAAAAGAGACTCTGGAACACAATAGGAAGTCTGGTGTTTGTCTAAATACGACAGGTCAGTGTATTTTCTATGCAAAATAAATTGTGTAAATTTAGAAAAATATGCCTGTATGCATGAAAGAGTAAATTGGTTACCATATTACATTTTCTAGTTAAGGACATTTTCTTTCTCCCTAAGTTTCGTATATTGGAAAAAGTACCCACATTTTATTTGAACTTAAAATTAACAAAATACTATTTTCATTAACCACAACTGTCAAAATTATTGAAAAATTAAACTTTATTCGTATAAGTAATCAGTAAAACATATACAAGATAAGTAATTCGGATAACAATTCATGCTCTTATGCTTGCTATTATGGTATGAAAAATAAGTAAAATGATTTTTCTGAATGCTAATCATAGAATTTTTTCCTCCTGAAATTAAAACCTACGTCACTTGAACCGTCTCATATCCATACTCATAATTTAAAAATACTTTACCTCACAGTATGTATTACACATCAGTGCACAATGATATCTTATTCATAAAGGTATTTCAAAAATTCTAAAGTCAGGTGTGTCGGCTAAAATTTTTCTTGTAAAATTCTCGTTGATTCAGATACTAGCATCAGTATTTGTGAGTAAAAATTCCATTTTTTTTTCTTTTTTTTGTGAATTTCAAATTGTTTATAGTAGGGGTGCACAACCTGTGGCCCGCGGGTGAAACTGATACCAGTAATTTTATGCAGAATTATTTTCCTTATAATAAAGACAGAAATTTGCTATGAAAGAAAACAAACATGACTTTTGAAATATTCTGGTGTCAAACGATTTTCTGGTAAAAAGTTTGTGCATCACTAGTTTATAGTAATATACTCTGAGTTATATATATATATATATATATATGTTCATATACATACAGGGTGTATCTAAACTACTGGGCAAAACTTTAAGGGATGATAGTACACATCAAGACAAATAATATTAAATGGGAAACTAAGGGTTCCAAACGTATTCCGAAGGAGATGGGCGCTGTGACAGCGTTTCTGTCACATATTATCTTGTCTTCTCCCATTTTAAAAACTAAACAATAAAAATCGAAACTTCAAAATTTTAACTGGAAATTACAACCCCCCCCCTTAAATAAATACTTAAAGTTAATATTCTTACATTTAAGGTTATAATGCTGTACTTTGTTATTTTCCGTTTTATAACTTTGTAGGTGAAATTAATTCCTTTACAAACCCTCTTTCAAATGATAAAAAAAACACCATTTCATTCCCACTCTTTGTTTTGGATTTTCATCACTTTGAAAAAGATCTGTTAATTCTTTTCTCGTCACAATAAAAGTTAACCGAATGTCAGTCTTCCTTAGATCTGCACATTTCTGCATTTTTCCCATGTTAAATAGATCCAGCTGTGGTTTATAATAAGTTTATCCGTTAACATTCTCATGCACTCAGCTAATCTTTAAAATCTCCCAGATGTCATGAATCATTCGGCATGTAATTCTTTCAGTATCTGGAACCACACGTGCGTATGCAATCGACACTCCTTAAAAACCACAGGACTTCAGTATTACACCAACGATAGCATTTTTTCTGTTACTAAGCATTTTAACGGTTTCTGATAACCTTGACGCTGTACATCTTCCCTGCTGCAGTCACTCACTTCGACTCAGACCATTGGCCATGTAACATCACGCAAAAAGGGGCGCTGTCCCCCTCTCCGGCTAATGCCGTGCCTTCGGGCACATGATGTGATTTCCCGTATTGCTAGCGTCTTAGTATTTTAAACCTTCCATCGTTCATCTAAATAAACACCTTATTCTGTCTACAATATGTTGGAGTGTTCTTCATCTTCTATGCGCTCTCGATTTCTCTCCCTGGGTTCACTTATACGATCACTAGTATATGAATTACTGGTGCCAATGCCCATTGCTCCAACATAAATAAAAAAGAGAGCGCACAATGGAGTGCATAACTTTATTGGACTACCCCCTCCTAAATTATATCGTTAAAGAAACTTCAAATGATTCTACAGTGTCACCCCCCATGCCGTTGTGTGATGGGAAACAATCGTAAATCGCCTGTTCTTTTCCGGTTGGACTCGCCGCTGCATGCGGACATCGAAAAACCTTTCCCTTGATAAGAAGTGTTCAGCGCGTAGTTTGTTTCATCGGTCGTTCACCTCCCGGTTGCCCCTGAAGCTTTCATCGGTAAATTTCTGCTCCTGAAAAAAATCGTCGGCTCTCCTCCCCGCTGCTACAAATGGTGTTTTGATGTTTATTGTGTGTTTGTTCATATCCTGTGAAATCATGCAAAAGTTAATTTTTTTGTGTGGCCAGCCTTTGTGAAATTCTTCAAAAAGTGTTGTGGTGCACAGTGCTAGTGTTCCGTGATTGTGAAATATGTGTAATAGTTAGAGGCGAAAGTGAATTAAAAGAAACTTAGTAGTTTCAGTTGGTGCAAATAAATATTCTTAAAATTTTTCTTCCCACTTTAACATTGGTGTGTGACAAGTGGTTACTTTTCTGTGCGTTTCGTTTACGTTTAAAATACAATTCTGAAATTGATGAAAACAGATCGTTAAATTTTTTTTGTGAAATATATAGGTGACACTGAAACAAGAAATCAAAATTATCATCAAGTCTAATGTTTTAACAAAAAATTTTCAGCCTGTGGTATTTAGCCTTCAAAATCTTTATTATGCTGCCAGTTTTCTTCTTAAAGTGTTATCAATGTGTCCTTGATGTGTTATTAATGTGTAATGTGGTGCTTCAAAAAAATTTTGGAGTGAAATATGATAAACGACAACTTCTGTCATAGAAAGATAAAAAAATAAGTCAAGATTCTGTGCAACTATTAAAAATTATAGTAAATACAGGTTTCTACAGTAACAAAAAAAGAACTAATAGTTTACAATATCACGCCGTTTGAGTTTAAAAAAAAATTATATATAGATAGTACATAGATTGCACAATAATTCTTACCTCATGTTTCAGGTGTGATAAATTTAGTTTTCATATTTATTTGTCTGATGCCATCCTCAAATTATTATTATTGCAAAGTTACTTTAAATATTTTTGTGTGTCAGCATGAACAGAGAAGATTTGTTTTATAAATCTAAAATAATTAAAAGTTAAAAATTTTAGTTATCATTGCATAAATTTTGCAATCTTCTCTTTTCACGCTTTATTTTGTAATTTTTGTGTTAGTGATATGCATGTAGATTTTCACAATTATGATTCTGCAGTTAGTTATTTTGTTTGTGTTTTTAGGTAATATTCCTATTCTACTCTTGGTGCATATATTCTGAGCTAGTCGCTCGACTTTGCACGTTACCTTTTATTTTATGTACTGAGTGTTTTATTTATTTTTTTTTTTTTTAAAAAGGGGCAACCCTTCTACTAACATTTTTTTTTTTGGCTTTTGCACAGTTACTTAAATTTTGCTTGAAATAACAAAATGGGGGATTTCAAAAATAAATAAATAAGAGAAAATGCAATTTTAATGCATTTATTTTCTGGGTTAAAGTTGGTGTTAATTTAAATGGGTCAGAATTATAAACTTGATGTCCATGTTGAAATCGTTCTGAGTTTTGGGGTACTTTTAATATGTATGGAGTTTTTTTTTCTTCTTTCCATTATCCCCTATCCTTTTATAGTTCTGCATACTTTAATTTTTTGTGCTTAAAATTTTCGAGAATCATTTTTCAGTGATCCACTTTCTTAACAGGCAAGTGTGTGTATAGTAAGACTAAATTAATTTACTTACACTTGATTTTTTTCACGTGTTAAAAAAAATGGGAGCTTCTCGCTTTCACATTTTACACATCTTAGATAATAAAAGTTAGACACCGTCCCCCCCCCCCCCCCCCTCGCAAGTGAAAGCCCAGTTGGTTTTTCTTAAAATAGTTATGCACATAAATGCAGATGTTACATAAAGTAAAATTATGGGTTTCTCATGTGCTATTATTTTGAAACAGTCATTTCTAACTGGACTTGTCTGGGCAAAATTCATTTTTTTCCCTTTTTCTAATTACATCTTAAATTTTTGCTTTTGATTTTTTGTTTTGATTTTTTTAACTTAAGTTTTTTTTTGTTTACAAAGTTTTTATCCTGTTATACTAGTTTTTGTTTAAAAAAAAAAATTTCTAGCAGCTGTGTAATATGGCAACTAAAGATAAAAAAAACCACTTGAACTAAATGAACCTAGCTATACTTCTCCTTGGCTAGATTTCTTTCAAGACACCCTAAATAAATACACAGAAAGCATGTGTAAAGAGGCAGCTGCATTTCAAAATAAAATTTTAGCTAACAACTCCCCTTTTTTAGAAGATTTTGCAGATATCACTATGCAAATGAAGTGGAATCTTAACACGCTTAATGAATCGTTCAATATCCTGAAAGTGGAATTTTCTGACTTAAAACGCGACAAAGATAACTTACAAATTGTTAATAAAAAAACTTATTGAAAGGTTACATAACTTAACTAGCAAACAAATTTCTACAATTTCAATCGAGACTATGCAGGGTGAGAAATTAAAGACCAATAGTGATAGTCTATCCACAATAACAATAAACAAAGCGACACAAACAGGTAATCATAAAAGATACAAGGATAATTTGCAAAAGGACAGAAACGATGAACTAGCGACACTTACAAAATTCAGCGATTCTAATCAAAATTCTTTTTCAGCGTCTGAATGTAAAAAAATAAAACCTGTTCGAATTATTATTTTCAATTTGCCAGAAGAATGTGGTATACCAGATATTTTACTGGGAGTGGGTGAGCTTTTGCATTTTAATGAACCTGATGTTCAATTTTCTAAGAAATATAAATTGCAACATGTCGATTCATACAATTGGGTTTTTGAGACATCTTCGCAGACAGCTAAAAAATTAATAATGCAACAAAAAATAAACATTAAGGGTAATGAATATTCTGTACATGTATACATTAATGTCAAGCGATGCTTTTCGTGCCAAATGTACAAACATGTTGCTAGACTATGTCCTAATAATATCTTTTGTCCTGTATGTGCTCTCCCACATTGTGACACTCAATGTACAAATTCACCAAAATGCATAAACTGTATCAGAAATAATCAAGATAACAATACCAATTTTAATATTTTTCATCCAGCATTTGCACAATCTTGCCCCTCTCTTAAAAGATTTATTAAACAGGATAGAAAAAATATACAACTGCATCTATTTCAATAATGAGGGTTTGCTCAAAAAAAATGACTTGCATAATTCACAGCCTTCAGTTATTTTTCCAATAAGTCACATTAGTATGAAGAAGTTTACTTTTACCTCAACAGTCTATTTGTTATTTTTGTAGTTGTACATTATTGGGTTTTTTTTATATACGAGTCAATTCACATTTTTGTTACACCATTTATTTCAGGTTAAAAAAAAATAAACAAAAAATTTAAAAATTCCTCAACACGTGAGTGTACGGTTGGTGAGGATTCCTTTTTCATTTGACTGTTTAGCCGGCAAGCAGTTACCTGTGTAAGGTTTGGATGTATGGTTGAAACTTTCTGATGCGGGTCATTAGATTGTGTTCACACGGTTGTTTTTTTGTTAAAGGCGTACACGTTAACATCACATTCCTTTTTCTTTTATTTTACTCTGCGGACAAAACCTGTTTTTGTTTTACATAATTTTACACTCATTCATGCTGGTTTGTTTGCTGTTAGGAACATGCATTTTTTTTCTCTTTTGAAGTTTAAATTGTTATAAATACACATTATTTACATCAATTATTTTAAAAACACTTGTTTTTTTTGTTATGGCATAGAATGTATTAGTTCCTGGTACACATGAGAATTTTGTTCATAGAAAAAAAACACAGGAGTTCATCGTACATTCTTAGTTCATTGATGTTACACTAGTTCATCGCTTTACTTTCCATTCGTGTTGTACATGGGGAACTAGTTACATTCATTGTTGTTAAAACAAAACAAAACAAAACAAAACAAAAACACTTTCTTCCTGGTCATTTTAGTTCACTAAATAAACAACTTAGTTCATTGCATATTTACACGTTTACTTATAGAAATTTTACACATTAGTTCATCGATTTTTTTTCACATTCGTTCATAGAATATTGACATGTTTGTTTACAGAATTTTACACGTTAGTTCAGCGATGTTTTTACACATTAGTTCATAGTGATGTTATACATGTTTTCAGTCATTGTTTTACATTGTAGTTCATAGAGATGTACACTTTAGTTCGTTGAAGTTTTAATTATTGTTCATAGATTGTTTACACATTAGTTCATTGAAAATACACATCTTTGTTCATAGAATATGTAACACATTAGTTCATAGAAACTAAACCACATTTTACATGTTTCTTATAGCATAGTTAAAAAAAATCATCACACTTTTTTTTGTTAAACACTTGTCATTGGATTTAATTCACACATTCTGGGGCTTTGGCAGCTGCATTTTTGTCTTTGTTCATCGAGTTATACATTTATACACAGTGTTATCCTTACAAACCTAGAGCCATTTATTACTATCAAAATTATGCCTTGAATCTTTGATTTGCATTCTTTTCTTCGAATCAGGCTGATAAAATTCATTTCTGTTTTAATTTCATTCCAGTAATATTCTTTTCATACGCATAAGTTCTCAGCATGAAGATTTTTTTACAAGTATTTCATCATCTAATTTAAATTCTACATCTCATTGTTGGTAATGGCATGATTCTTCATATCATTTTCACTTTATCAAAAAAAAAAACAGATAATTAATTTAAGTAACAACTTCTTCACATAACTTCTTTTCGTTTCACATTAAGGTTGTATTTTTTTTCAAAATTATTTCATTTTCTTCAGTTACATTTTACCCTTCTGTTTGTTGTTGAGTAAGTTGTTTTTCTCAACTCATTTCATACACAGGTCTTTTCCTGAATTGAAAACTGAAAGCATCTTGTCAGAGGCAGTTTTGTTTGTAATAATAGTAAACACACCCCAGTTACACATATAAAAGATTAGTCATTTCCTTTCAATATATAATGAGTTACATTTTTACTTCAAACTGGTTAGTATAATGCTGATAGGTACAGTTAGTAACAACATAAATTACTTTTACCTTCTGATTTAGCTGCAGTTGTAGTTTAGAAATAATGAGAAGTTTTCCTGTATCACTCTAAATTGCCTTTTTTTTTTTTTTTTTTTTTTTTTTTCAATTATCCCCTTTCCTGAAGCTGGTTTCCGTTCAAAATTTGTGCCCTTAGGTCTCCAACTTCATTATGTTATCGAAAACTCTTGAATTGTTTTTCAATTCAATTTACAAATAAAGTTTTTTTTCGATTACTTGACGTGTGCTCCTTGGAAGATCATTATGATCTTGGGAGCAGGGACTCATATACCTTCGTGCTATGTGAGTCTCACAATTCCCTCCTCCTCTAGGGCTGAAGTCCTAAACTGAAGCCATAATACTTGTTTTATCAAATTAAAAAAAAAAAAAAAAAAAAAAGATTTAGGGCCCCACCTGTCTATGGGCTTGCTTTGCATCCCTTTTTTTTTGAGGTCCTGTGCTGTGTGCACAAATTTTTTTCTTTTTGTTTTTCAATGTATATTATATATCCAGTACTTATTATATCATATATATATTTTAGTGTATCTTTTATTTGTGTGCTAAATATAATTCAATTTTTGCTTGCATTTACTGTGAAGTATTAAAAAGCTATTATTATATTTAAACTTCACATTTTTTTTAGTCATGACAAAAGCTGGTACCAGCACTTTCAAAATAAAATATTTTTTTAAAGTCATCCGGATGCACATAAAAAAAATTTATTTTAATTATTTGTCTTGGGACTGAAAGGACTAATGATCACCAAGACATGATGATGTTGAAAAGCGCTTAAAGTCATGACGTTTATAAATTGAGAAAAAAAAGAAGTTTGCATAATCCAAACAATTTTCAAAAAGCAAGCAATATACTATATATACAGTTTTATGTTTAAATGTATTTTTCCTTTCCATTTTATGTACTTACTGTTATGATTATGTATTTGGAGTAGAGAACATGTGCGGCGCTTGTTGCTAAAAAAAAAAAAAAAAAAAAAAAAAAAAAACTTTATTGGAAACATTGCAGTTTTTTTTTCCCGATGCTGGGAGTGAGATATGTGACAGCGTTTCTGTCACATATTATCTTGTCTTCTCCCATTTTAAAAACTAAACAATAAAAATCGAAACTTCAAAATTTTAACTGGAAATTACAACCCCCCCCCCCCTTAAATAAATACTTAAAGTTAATATTCTTACAGTTAAGGTTATAATGCTGTACTTTGTTATTTTCCGTTTTATAACTTTGTAGGTGAAATTAATTCCTTTACAAACCCTCTTTCAAATGATAAAAAAAACACCATTTCATTCCCACTCTTTGTTTTGGATTTTCATCACTTTGAAAAAGATCTGTTAATTCTTCTCTCGTCACAATAAAAGTTAACCGAATGTCAGTCTTCCTTAGATCTGCACATTTCTGCATTTTTCCCACGTTAAATAGATCCAGCTGTGGTTTATAATAAGTTTATCCGTTAACATTCTCATGCACTCAGCTAATCTTTAAAATCTCCCAGATGTCATGAATCATTCGGCATGTAATTCTTTCAGTATCTGGAACCACACGTGCGTATGCAATCGACACTCCTTAAAAACCACAGGACTTCAGTATTACACCAACGATAGCATTTTTTCTGTTACTAAGCATTTTAACGGTTTCTGATAACCTTGACGCTGTACATCTTCCCTGCTGCAGTCACTCACTTCGACTCAGACCATTGGCCATGTAACATCACGCAAAAAGGGGCGCTGTCCCCCTCTCCGGCTAATGCAGTGCCTTCGGGCACATGATGTGATTTCCCGTATTGCTAGCGTCTTAGTATTGTAAACCTTCCATCGTTCATCTAAATAAACACCTTATTCTGTCTACAATATGTTGGAAAGTTCTTCATCTTCTATGCGCTCTCGATTTCTCTCCCTGGGTTCACTTATACTATCACTAGTATAGGCGCCATCAAAGTTGGGGTCCAAAATTTGAAATGATTATTAAAAAGGGAAAAATTGGTCGATTCGTTTGCGGTTTTCAAGAAAACAATTTTTCATGTCAGTATTGTCTTGAAAATAAATTGTAAAGATAAATTTCAAAAAATGCCGATAGAGGGCGCTTTAGACTTTGGAGTAACGTATAACTATTTTTTACCGTCATTTTTTGCATCTCATTAAATGTTTTTAGATGCTTGACATAAACTTAAGTTTTGTGCTAGAAATCTGAATCGTTGGGAGTGGTTAAGTAGCGCAAATTGAACTGTGTTCAATGGGGTTGGGAAGGTTCAAATTTCAAATGATTATTAAAAAGGGAAAAAAAATGGTCAATTCGTTTGCGGTTTCCTCTAAAACCATTCTTTATGTCAGTATTTCTTTGAAAATAAATTTCAAAGATAAATTTTTAAAAATTCCGTTAGAGAACACCTTAAACTTTAGAGTAACCAACAACAATTTCTAACTGTTATTTTTGGTACCTAATTACATGCTTCCAAAAGCTTGGACTTTGATTTTGCTTGGATTTTGAGCTCAAATTTTGAATTGTTGGGGGGGGGGGGTTAAGAAGCGCAAACTGAACTACGTTCAGGAGTTGAAATATTATCCTGCCCACCCTACGAACACAGTTCAGTTTTTCTCTACTTAATTAGAACGATTCGGATTTTGAGCTCAAAATTTAAGTCTAAGCTTTTAAAACATTTATTTAGATTAAAAAAAATAATAACGGTTAAAAATAGTTGTTGGTTACTCTAAAGCTTAAGGCACCCTCTAACGGAATTTTTTGAAATGTATTTTCAAAATTTATTTCTGAGGAAATACTGACATAAAGAAAGGTTTTTGAGAAAACCGCAAACAAATCAAACAATTTTTTCCGTTTTTTATAATCATTTGAATTTTGAACCTCCCCACCCCCATTGAACACAGTTCAGTTTGCGCTACTTAAGCCTTATCAACGATTCAGATTTTCAGCTCAAAATTTAAGTTTATGCCCAAGCTTCTAAAAAAAATTTATGAGATGCAAAAAATAACGGTAATAAATAGTTGTACCAAAGTCTAAAGCGCCCTCTATCGACATTTTTTGAAATTTATGTTTATTATTTATTTTCAAGACAATACTGACATAAAGAATAATTTTAGTGAAAACCGCAAATCAATCGACCAATTTTTCTGTTTTTAATAATAATTTGAAAATTGAACCTACCCACTCCCATTAAACACATTTCAGTTTGCGCTTCTTAACCACAGATTTTGAGCTCAAAATTTATGTTTAGGTCTAATCTTCTAAAAAAAATCAATGCAATGCAAAAAATAACGATGATAAATAGTTGTAATTTACTCAAAAGTCTGAAGCGCCCTCTATCAGCATTTTTTGAAACTTATCTTTATAATTTAATTTCAAGAAAATTCCGATATAAAGAATAATTTTAGTGAAAACTTCAAATCAATTGACCAGTTTTTCTGTTTTTTATAATAATTTGAAATTTGAACCTTCCCACCCCCATTGAACACAGTTCAGTTTGAGCTACTTAACCACTTTCAACGATTCACATTTTCAGCACAAAATTTAAGTTTACGTCAAGCTTCTAAAAAAATTTAATGTGATGCAAAAAATGACGGTAAAAATAGTTGTACGTTACTCAAAAATCTAAAGCGCCCTCTATCGGCTTTTTTCGAAATTTATTTTTATAATTTATTTTCAAGACAATACTGACATAAAGAATAGTTTTCGTGAAAACCGCAAACGAATCAAGAAATTTTTCCGTTTTTTATAATCATTTCAAATTTTGGACCCTAAATTTTTATTGCGCCTATCGCCTTCGGAACACGTATCGCACCCTTACTTACCCATTTAATAATAATTGTCTTGATGTGTACTATCACCCCTTAAAGTTTTGTCCGGTAGTTTAGAAACACCCTGTATATGTATATATTTTACTATGATTCCGTTTTCACTATGATGTTATTTTTATTAATTTCACAAATTATCAGAATTAAGATCAAACGTGCAAAAATTTTATTGAAACTCCAACTACATTGACAGAAAAAAAAGAAATAAGCTCATTCAAAGATAATTTCGCCAGGTTTTGCTTAAACCAAGCGGCTAAACAAACATATAACATTTTAATAGTTTTTGAGAAATGAACACGCCGTTATGTACGCGACGGTTTCCATTAACTCTCCAACAATAGAATCGACAATGGACATACTTCAATTGCCACAATTCTAAAGAAAATTCATAAAAAAATTTAAAATTAAAATATAAAAATAGGTTTATTTTTTTAAAAATAGATAGTTTCGGCACATCTACAAAACAACAGCTTGTATTTAAAAAAAAAAATAGCGAAATCAGTTCAGTAGAAAGCTCAGACACGATGTCCGAAAAAAAGGCCAGGCATTTAAATATATAGACTGTTTGGTCAGATTATTATATGACATATGACTAATCTCCCTCACTTACGGATTTTAATGCATATCAATGCATTCATTAGTTTAAAATTTTTTTCTCTTTAAAAATGCACGTGTAAATATAGTTTACATGATTTAATTATAATATTTTCTTGCTTATACTACGTAATATTTCTAAATTGAAAGCGTTTTTAATTATTATTATTATTACTTATAACAAGCACATGTAAATAATGACTTTTTTATTTGAAAGAAATATTATTATTTGGGCTGTTTTTACAAATTGGAAACAACTTAATATAACGATCTATTCTGAAATATCTTAAAAATATCTCTCCAAATGGTGATAATTTGAATTTAAAATTGAAATAAAACACCAAAAAATATTCAAATTAAAAAACTAATTGCAGTCCGCACACTGGGAATTTATAATGTATCAAATGATCTAAAAATTATTAAATTCCTATGCATAATTTTTTCTGGTATAAAACTTTTTTATGGAACGATTTTGACTAAGTTTAACTTTAAATATCTCTTAGAATTATTATTCGATTTGAAAATTATTTACACAGTTTGTTTATCAAACACACAAAACACGCTACAAAACTATTAATTTTCATATTTTAAAATGCAATGGCTTTCTTAATATTAACGAAGAAAGATTACCCTATCACAAAAAATTCAATCTCAGGAAAAGTGACAATGTACTTTTTTTTAGAATAGAGGGAAAAGATGATCTTTTTTACGGCGTATTTTTTTTATTCACATTTTTTGTACTTCTGATAATTTGCGGCTACGCCTTTCTTAACATTTTTAGTTTTTCTTTTATTAAGAACGACATTCCAATTTCCTATTCAGATAAAATTTCTTGTAAGTGTAAGGAATTTCGAAAAAATATAATAATAATAATAATAATAATAATAATAATAATAATAATAATAATAATAATATGCGAAAATCCATTGCTCAAAGCAAAATGTTTTAATGTTTCCCCACTGAGTTAATGAAAATGAATAAGAGCATCATTTTATGATGACTAAAACATGTCTTACGTAATGACAGAGTCGTGCTTTTTAAATGTACTTAATATACATTTTAAATTTATGTATTATATACAGAAAGAATGCATTTCGAAGAATGGCAAAAAAAATATATTTGGCGATTTATCACTGGCCCTGGTAAATACCTTTTTGCGATGCAATTTTTACTTTTCACAGTAGTTTGATGTTACATAGACTTTAGCGCTCTTATAAAAACTTTGACGAAATTCGAGTTTAACAATGTGAGGTTTTGCCGAATGATGTAAGTGATTATGAAAAGAAAAGAAGTATTATACTGACTTTTTTGTTTAAAAATGCATCTGCTAACACTAATTAGATAAATTATGTCTATATAATACGATGTAAATGCTTTCGAATTCTGTACTCCATGCTAATCTTATAAATCGATGACGTTTTTATGTTTTTGAATCACGATGTATTTATAATTGTGCGATTTTTAGGATACTGTTGGCGCTAGAAATTATATCTTAAACAATGCAGTAACTTATAAGATGTAAATTCTCCTTTAAAACGAATTTTTAAAAAAGAATTCCTTAACTTTTATCGACAACCTCATTGTATCCGTGGAATATATAAAATGCAGTCTTCAACCATAACTTTTTTTTTTTTTTTTGCTATTTAGATTTACTCGAATTGGTTCGGAGCTTCTGTTTATGCTCTTCATATCATTTCTAAGAGTTAAAATTCCAATGTAAGACAATTAAGTGTTTTACATTTTCTATTATTCTTAACGTACTGCGTACTTCCAATATTATATCCATACATTCTTTAACAGTATATACGAATTTATATAAAAGATTTTGTAATTCTGTTTCTCAATTTGCTTGCTTTCATCATTTCAATTTATCACAGCATATGGTCAATTAAAGATAGCATCTGATTTTCTTTACCAATCACAAGGTATTGACTCCTTTTATGAGCAATATCGCCCAGAATAATCTCTCTCACGGAAGTCCTAGTAAATAAAACAATTTTAAACATTGGAAAAACGTTCTTTGAATAGATTTTATTGAACTATTTGAAGGATGTATGGAAATAGAAGGAAAATGAGACGAAATCTAGAAATAACGTAAAGATTTTTCCAACTGTAATTTTTAACATGTATTTTCTTTACATAAGGAACGCTTAAGTAATTAGCATGATTTGTGTGTAGGTGTGTAGTATCTATGAGTAAACAATATAAAAACAAATACAGCAAATAAGCATTAAATCTGACTTACAGATAAAGTAATTAATATTAAACCATACATGACGGAACTGTGCTTGTTTCATTTTGTTAACAATACAATCCGAATTAGTACAATAAACCTATCATGTATAATTATTGTACACTAATATGTCATTCGATTTTTATCTTTTCAAAAAATACTGTTATATATTATTGATTTGTGATACTAGTTTTAAATTTAATTTTAAAATAAAGCAGTTTATTTAACATTATTAAACATAGTTAAATTTGCTGATACAGAAAAAAATAAATGAAAAAAGGTTTCGTTTTAGACAGGCTATTATGTATTAGCTTGTTTTTTTTTACTTGGTAGTAGACAAAAGCCGGGAATTTGATCTATTAGTATAATTCTAAAAGTTCAGGAACCCCTGGAAAAAAGAGACTAGAGGAAAAAAATATTTAATTTATTTAATTTGTACAATAACTATAAAATACATATCTTTTTTTCTTTATAAATTTTAATGTTAAATAATTTAGAATATAAATCCTAACTGTTATTGTGAAATGTTGAAATCGATGTGCAAATTCGATAAAATTGAAAAGGTTTTAAATTTAGATTATCATGTATATCTGTTACATATTTTAAGTAGCTTAAATTGTTTTATTAATGAAAATAATTTAATATTCACTTTTACACAAACAGAATCATTAAAATGTTTCAGTTTTTACATAATATATATATATATGTATACACAACAATTTTATTATTTTCAAACATTTCTTTTTCTGTTACCTGTATATGCCATCTATACAACAAATATGGGAATGCAAAATATTCGTTGATAAAGTATCGCTAAGAAATTGTAAATGTATATATTTATTATTTTCTATTCTTTAATTTTTATATTGGGTATTCTATGCTACATTCTGTGCATTATATTTTGGAAAAAATTAAGTGTTATATGCGCACTTAAGGTAAACACAACTGTGACACCACACCCCCTTAAGCTAATTATAT
This sequence comes from Maratus speculifer, assembly GCA_964019185.1. NCBI lineage: Eukaryota > Metazoa > Arthropoda > Arachnida > Araneae > Salticidae > Maratus > Maratus speculifer. Next base: position 100,586,988 of record OZ025291.1, on the reverse strand, counting down.
TCTAATATTTTATACTTATTTATTACATGTAACTATCTTTAAACAGGATTTTATATAAACATTAACTCACGTGTTCAATAAAACTATGACTTCACACAATTTAAGAAGTGTCTAAGAATTTTAGCTTTGCGAATATTTGTACAAAAAACTCCATTAAGCCCCAAAAGACTCCAGCGATTTCGACAGCAAAAATTTTTTGGTGACAGAACTTCAATATAAATATGATCATATGTAGCATACAGTTAAATAATAATAATAACTAGCGAGCTACGCCCGCTTGCTGGGCCACTTTTTCCAAACGAACCTGGATATTAAGCAGTATATAATAAGCAAAAAAATTCATTTAATAGGCAAGTCTTGGTGTTCGAATCCTCAAGCACAAAAAAGTAAATTAAAGAGCTATTAGTTTTGCACCCATTATCCCGTTAAAACTATGTGATTTCGCACGGTGGGCTCTACGCACACTTGAAAAGAAAGATTGTGGATCGAGCCATGGTCGCTTCGCGCCCATCGTCCCGTTAAAAATATTTGGTTTGCGCGGTTAGCGCTACGCGCCCATGAGACATTTTTTCGTATATTTTAGTTCATCAGAAGCAGATTTTTACGCAGATTCTGAATATGTAATCAGTTTTTTTCTACCTTAAAAACTGTCTACATTATGGTTTAAGAAAAAAAAACGCGCAAAAAAAGTTTCGGTATATTTTCTCTGCGGCGGACTGTTTTATTTCTAAGTTCAATATTTTAGCGAAAACTACGGTAAATAATCGACGGCAAGTCAAAAAATGGATGTGGAACAAAGCGCACTTAGCGCGGGGAGAAAAAGAGGTTTTCGGCTGGTTCTTCTTTTTGCGCTCTTAGCCAAAGGGGAAAAGTTCTAGTCATTCACCGCAAGGTGGCGCAGTGTAAGGCGAGCTTTTTTGGGAAATGAGATGTTTTGCGTTCCGTTTCCCGAGGGGTTATTAATTTATAAATTTTTTTTAATTTTAGTCCCACGGTCTCGAAAATGCCCGAAATGACTTTCCCGGAATTTTTCGAATCGAAAGACACCTCTTGTGACTTTCAACTCGCCCGCCTTGCTAACTGTAATCGGCTTCAAGCAGACAGACAGACACACAGAGGCACACGGATTTTATTAGTATAGACTAGCGAGCTACGCCCGCTAGCTGGGCCACTTTTTTCAAACGAACCTCGATATTAAGCAGTATATAATAAGCAAAAAAATTCATTTAATAAGCAAGACTTGGAGTTCGAATCCTCAAGCACAAAAAAGTAAATTAAAGAGCTATGGTTGTTATGCGCCCATTATCCCGTTAAAAATATGTGGTTTCGCACAGTGGGTGCTACGTGCCCACCGTGCAAAGGCGGCCCACCGGCCTACCACCCACCGGCGCTACGCGCCATGGTCGCCATCGTCTAGTTAAAAATATTTGGTTTTGCACGGTTGGCGCAGCGCGCCCATAAGACATTTTCTCGTATTTTTTGGTTCATCAGAAGCAGACTTTTACACAGATTCTGAATATGTAATCAGTTTTATCTACTTTAAAAACTGTCTGCATGATGGTTTAAGAAAAAACGCGTAAAAAAAGTTTCGGTATTAAAAACTGCAAAAGACTTCTGTTAAAAAAAATAAGTAATTTCATTAATATCACAAACAACATAACTAACAAATAATTTTGGCAGCGAGTTTTCCGTTTGTACTAACAAAAATTAGTATTAATCGCGTAAATCTTAGGTTACACAATATTCGTGTATGCTACCAAAAAGAAAAAGTATGAAAATAAACCGTGTTTAACATTTTTTTACCAATTAGTTCTTTTTCAAAGAATCGAAACGAAAGAAAAAGTCGTTTTCCCGGGAGAAAAAAAAGGTTTTCGGCTGCTTCTTCTTTTAGCCAAAGGGGAAAAGTTCAGATCGTTCACCGCAAGGTGGCGCAGTGTTCTGCCTCAGAGCTCCATTTGAGCTCCGTTTGAGAAATTAGACGTTTTCCGTTCCGATTCCCGACCGGTTTTTAATTCATAACTTTTTTAATTTTGGTCCCACGGTCACGAAAATGCCCGAAATGACATTCCCGGAATTTTTCGAATCGAAAGACACCTCTCGCGACTTCCAACTCGCCCGCGTTGCGCACTGTAATCGGCTTCAAGCAGACAGACAGACAGAGGCGCACGGATTTTATTAGTATAGATAATACGTTTCAGAAAAAAGAACTCCTGAAAAATATAAAATTTCTAAAATTTTCTATTGCTCTAAAATAAAAATTTTTAGTTGTAGATGGAACTGTCTACCATAAGTCTTGAACACAATTCAGATGAACATGAATTCAAAATTATATAAAATTTGGTTGAGTAGTGATAAGATCACACCCAGTCTTGTTTTCCCTTAAAGAAAATAATTTATTGTTTTATTTATTTCATGTATTTCTTTTTTACCAAAGGCATATCTTCATTCACCAATAACTTTTAAAATTATAAGCTTTTGTTTTTATTATAGATTTAAAATCGAAAGACACCTCTCGCGACTTCCAACTCGCCCGCGTTGCGCACTGTAATCGGCTTCAAGCAGACAGACAGACAGAGGCACACGGATTTTATTAGTATAGATAATACGTTTCAGAAAAAAGAACTCCTGAAAAATATAAAATTTCTAAAATTTGCTATTGCTCTAAAATAAAAATTTTTAGTTGTAGATGGAACTGTCTACCATAAGTCTTGAACACAATTCAGATGAACATGAATTCAAAATTATATAAAATTTGGTTGAGTAGTGATAAGATCACACCCAGTCTTGTTTTCCCTTAAAGAAAATAATTTATTGTTTTATTTATTTCATGTATTTCTTTTTTACCAAAGGCATATCTTCATTCACCAATAACTTTTAAAATTATAAGCTTTTGTTTTTATTATAGATTTAAAATGCAAATCTCCTACATTCACTGAACACAGAAAACGCGGTATTAGTTTTTCAAACCAATTATAATTGCAGAGAAGCTGTGAAACTGAACATGTAGTTAGAATAAGTCAGTCTTTATTTTATTTTATTTTATTGCACACATATGTCTTTAATCCTCAAAGAATATTTTCACAATAAGAATTTACAACATTAATTAGTTTAAGTTCTTTGCGCTTTAAGTTAAGGAAGTGTAATTTCTTGATTATAAACGAAGCTTGTTTTAATTCCTGTAGGCGCACATTCTTTAAATAAGAAGATTTCTCTTTCTTCGTTTATGTAAATTCAAATGTTAAAATTAAACAAAAAATACTTCTCGTTTGTCATAGTTTTTTATTCCAATTAATAAAGATGGTATGAATTGAGATGCAATGTATTAAAATTGAAATCTTTAATAATATGAAATGCATTAGCAAAAAAAAAAAAGTATATGAACTAAATTTTCCCTGCAGTTAATATTCTAAAACTCTAAATAAGAAGCGCATTATTAATATTTTATAATAAGGTACTGATAAGGTATTGCACATTCTTTTATTTAAATAGATATGTATGTTTCTATAATTATGACAAATGTTATATCATTTATTTCAGTAACTGGGAAAAGATCTGCATAATTAGGAAATATTAATATTTAAAATAGTTTCAAGTTATTTCATTTTTATGCATTGAAATATAAAGAAATACCTACTAGTATTTCTCCTAATGTGAAATACGTGTGCTTAAACATACTAAACACTAACAACATATAATACAGTGAATTAAGTTGAAAAAAAGGGTTTTCTTAGGTTGTCTAAAAAAAAGGTTTACATTAACTCTATTTCTAATGTAATGATGAATTAATCCTTTGCACTCAAGATGTGACTCTTACTTACCTTTAGCATTGTCAAGTGTTCCTCTTGTACTGGGACTCCAAATGCTTGAAACACTACTAATATCTTACAGTTTATTTCGGCAATTTTTTTCTTATATAATTCGACCATTAGATAAGGCGAAAAAATTAGTTTAAAATACTGGTGTCCAGAGTATTTGGAGAAACCGTTTACGTGGTACGCTGGTGGTCAGTGCATCTCTCAAGAGAAAATAAATTATTTCCTCCCTTTTTTTTTTTTTTTAAGATTTCACTCGATTTTAGAAAAGTGATCAGCATGAGAGCTTCCCTCTTTTTAAATACAAATAAATATAGTTGAAAAGTATTTATGAATTTGATTTATCTGGTCGTCTGTTTGTCTGTCCATATGTATGGTAGTCTATTTGTCTGGCAGTCTATATAGACGCCTGTCTGTCTGATCGGCTGTCAGCTCGTCACTTAACTTACATAAACATATACGGATTATCATGTAATCTGTATTTTATGATATTGAGGTTTAAAATTGTAGTTTATTTATTGTAAATAAAGTGTGTAACATTTATAGTTTAATTACACGATCTCTCACAATAATTTCGTAAAATTATAAGATGTAAGGAACATTCGTTTGCAGCCTATTTTAATTACAAATCACAAGAGTAATTTATAATGCTATATATATATATATACATATATATAATATAAAGCTATATATATATAAAGCTATATATATACTGAATTGCAATACAAAGACTAGGGAGAATAAAGACTCTTGATTTAACAAATTTCTAATTTATAAGGAAGAGTATCCATAAACTCAAACGGTTATAACATTTATAGTTTAATTACAAGATCTCTCACAATAATTTCGTAAAATTATAAGATGTAAGGAATATTCGTTTGCAGCCTACTTTAATTACAAATCATCATTAGTAATTTATAAAGCTATATATATATATATATTGAAATGCAATACGAAGACTTGGGAGAATAAAGACTCTTGATTTAACAAATTTGGAATTTATAAGGAAGAGTATCCATAAACTCAAACGGTTGGGATTGTTTTTTCAAACATGGGTATACTATTAAAATACCAATTTCATCTAGATCCTACAAACCGACAAACTCAGACTCATCCTCAATTAGTGAAACAAAGAAACTCCTTCAATTTCAAAAATGAAATTAAAACACAATTATTAACCTCCTGAAACATGTTCCTTTCTGTTGTGAAAGAAAGTAATAGAATCTTCATTTTTCTTTCAGGCCGCATGTTAAACATGCACATAACACTCTATCAACAGCAATACTTTACAATTGGTTAACTTCCTAAAAACTGTAAGATCAATTATAACTCTTCCGTGATAATGTATTAAAATAAAAGGAATATTGCCCAGTTAAACTGATGGCATTGAGCTCACAGACTATTCACACGAAGGAATAATGCCCTTCGAAAAGCAAATTAGGAAGGGGTCAGTCAGCTCTTCCATTTCTCCTCTTTATACTTAATCACTGAACACCTACACTGTAAAAAAAATCTGTAAAAGTACTAAACATTTTCATGGAAACTGGGATTCCAAGATTTTTTCCTGTAATGGTAACAGCAAAAATTCAACTTTCAAAATCGATTACATGAATTTTTCCTGTTATCGTTACATGAAAAGTTCTTGGAATCCCAGTTTCCTAGAAATTGTTTAGTACCTTTACAGATTTTTTTTACAGTGTATACTGACAATGGATGCACCTTATCATATAATAAACCTATATATAATATTCGAAGTAAGTTAGATAATTCTGCATAAAAATCCATTTATATAATTTAAAAGAAAAGTTATCCCCCATTCCTTCTTTATTCTTAAACATTATATCTCCAAAATTATTCAGAGATTCGTTTTCTCAGAAGAACTTATATCCAAAATTTAAAGCAAATCGGATAATTCTACATAAGTACCCATTTATATATATCAAATGGGGTTATTCCCCGTACCTTCCTTTGTACTTAATCATTAAACCTCTAAAACTATTCATAGATTCGCCTTATCAAAAAGAACTTATATCCAAAATTTAAAGCAAATCGGATAATTCTGCCTAAAAAACTTATTTAATTGAATCAAAAAATATAATTTATAGGGGATAATCACCCGTTGCAGCCTATAAATTAAAAAAAAGAACCTTACAACATATCAGGGAAGCATCTAATCAGTTAAACCTATATCCCCAAATCGAAACAAATCGGTTGATTCAGTATGAAAAACCATTAACATAAATTAAAATGGTTCCCCGCGCGTTTCCTCTTATTATACTTAGCCAATGAACACCTAATACTAATCATGCAGGCACTTCATCAGGATAATTCTATATCTAAAATTTGAATGAAATTTGAAAATTCTGCATGAAAAACTCGTTTATATAAATTAAGGGGGAGGGATTTCACCCCCTGTTACTCCTTATACTTATCTAATGAACTCCCAAAACTAATACACACCAGAAGGATCCTATATTTAAAAAAAATTATGAAATCTAATAATTTTTACATGAAAAACCCTTTTATCTAAATTAAGATGTGGGGGACGAATCAGTCCCCGTTCCCCTCCCAACTTATACTTATCCAATTAAACCCCCAAACTAATCATGGAAGCACCTCATACGAATGATCTAAAATTCGAAAGAAGTCTAATAATTCTGCATCGAAAACCCATTCATATAAATTAAGGGCGACGGGCCCCACTTTATATCCCCTTATATTTATCGAATGAACTCTCAAAACTAATCAGAGAAGCACATTATTATAATAAACCTATATCCAAAATTTGAAGTAAATCGAATAATTTTATCATGAGTTATTCTGTTATATAAAAACATACATACAACGGGAGGGCGAATAAGCTCTCAGACTTTGATAGCCTGTTAGCTAAAAATAATAATATTCATTCAATGCCCTATAATTAGGAGTCTATCTCTATGTCTAACATAATAATTACCTTGAGTTTGAATTTAAAATCTTATTGCATAATCTATATAAAGTAAAAGTATCAATAATCGGCTACTTATGCTGTTTCTTTTAGTATATAGCTCAGAAAGGAATTTTTAAAACCGATATAGCAATTTTATCAGGGGCACACGTTTAATGTGTACTTATCTTTTACTGTTTCAGCAATTATATTTTAATGGATTATAGTTTCTATTTATACATTTTAATTTAAAGTTAGCAAATTCTCTCGTAATGGACCACCTCAATTCTAGTGTTCAGTCATCACCAGTCCAGTTATCCGACATTTAAAAGCTTTTGCTCATATGAAAACTTAAAGTAAATTTTATATAAAAAGAACAACATTTTAAGAATCGCATGTGCTCATTTATACTTTACTTATAATGTTTTAACATTTATTTAAAATTTTAGGATTCATTTAGTACATCTCAGGAAATTTTAAGCCGATTTCAAAATTTATTGGACATAATTGATGGTGATAGTCCTTGGACCTATATAGGTTATATTTTATGTAGCTATCAATACACCTGGGTGTTCCAGAATAAATTAATATAGATAAATATATATATATATATATATATATATATATAATACATAAAATAAAATAAATAAATAAATAAATATGAAAGGATTAATTGAGCAAAAAGCGTCCCAAAAACTTTTAAAATTACGATTTCTACGTAATCTTATGTAATACCAAACCGATTGAGAAAAAAATGGTTGCGAATTTGTGACGTTGAAAACTATTCAAACATATGGTATATTTTTTATGTCATTTTACAGAATGCTCTAGAAGATATTGAAAAAAAATGCCAATCTAAAAATCTAAATTGCTATTTCTGCGATACTAAAGAGGCTAAAAACTTTAAATATGATTTGATAGTTACTTATAAAATATATTTATATTCTAAGAACAATCAAATTTAAATGTTGTGACGAGAAAGGAAGTGGGCCATTTTCAAAAACTTCAACAATCTATGTCTTCCAACTTTAAGAATTTTTATTAACTGAAATAAAGTTTCAAAATAAAAAATTAAGCATCCACATTCCTTTCCTGACTGTTTAGAGTAAATATGGGCAAAATATTAACAGAAATTAAAAATAATATTAGTGTAGGTATGATTTCAGTGTGTCAGATATAGCTAAAGAGCCACGTCCCCTCTTCCCTTTTTACTTTTTCAACTGCAGTAAAATCATAAATCAAAAGTCAAAAATGTTAATTTTTTTGTTGTTGTATGTCTTATCTGTAGCATAGACAATATATTTTTTAAAAGCTTATTTGTGTGAAATTTATTTTTTTTATACTTTTATAAAATTTTAACCAAAAGATCAAATGGTGCTTCTTAAATAAACTAGCCGTTGGGGGCCACCGTATACTTACCCATCATGGATATGCATATGAAGATAAAACATGTGAAAACTATTTATACAATGCATTGCAATTCATAAACAAAATTTAAATATTGTTAATATACATAGTAATGCTATATTAAAGAACTGCTGATGTACCAATTTCGACAAATTATATAAAACGCCAAACTACTGAATTAGCACGGAACTGCGTAAAAGAAACATCCTTATAACTCCAAAAATAATAATTCTATTAACTAACCATTAACTGCGTCGTATTAAGCGTCTCATTTCCAATTAAAATATACCTCTGAATTGAAATTTGAATGAAATACAGAGTCATGAAAAATCGAAGAATGTGGAAAACAGAAATACAAATATCTCGGCAACTAAAAATCCGATCGCCTTCGTTCTATATGCTAAATGTGTGTTATTTTATTGCCTTTTACGTCCATTCCTTGGAACAAAAAATTTCGAAAATTTTTATGTACCTTTCATCAAAACGAATTTTTCGAGAGTCCGAAAATATAGTTCCGGATAATCGAGGTTGCTGATATTAAATAGACTTCGTTCCATTCTCACATACTAACTACATACAAAATTTCAAGTCTCTATCTCAATTTGTTAGGGAGATAGAGCGTTTACAGACAGACAGACAGACGGACGGCAAATTTTTTTTTCTAAAAATATGTTCTTCGGAATCTCCACTATCTAAAACGTGTAAATCCGTCAAAATTTTTTTTCGATTTTCAAAACGATTGCAAGATTTACCCTATACTACGTATGATGGGTAAGTAATAGGCTTAGTTTTTCTTGTTTTTAATTCATTTAGTGCTGCCAAAATTAGTTGTAGCTTTTTCGCCTCTGTTACTATGCTTATGGTAATAGAGTGGAACGAAATGTAACAGAGTAGGAAACTACTAAAAAATCAAGTTTATTTGAACATTGTTCTTGAAGGCTGCACATTCTCGTTTCATGTTCTTAGAGCAGAATTAAAAATATGCATTTTTCTTTTTTAATATAAAATAGCAGTTTTTGTGGTGAGCTAGTTGCCATAAATTTTAGGCTTTAATTTTCTGAAACAAAATGCTTCTTTAATTGTAGTCATTTATATTTATGATTTAATACAACTTATTTATGAAAAAATAATGCAGCGTGAAGTACCACTATTTTCGAATATTAATTTTTGTGAACGCTTTTAGTTCTTGCTTGGTCTGTTTCAAATTTTAGGATATCTTATAACGTATGATAAAAATGTATTAAAGAAGAAAAGATTATTATTTAAGTAGAAAATAACTTAACAAAAAAGATGCACCGCGTCAAATACCACTATTTTCGAATAATAATTTCTATAAAAATCTTTATTTCTTGGATCAAAGTGGCATCCAATTGATACGCGAATTTCTTAAAATTTGAAAAATCTAAGGCGATCTGTTTGAAACTGACACACAGCTTACAACATATGATACAAATTTATAAAAACAATGCCACGTGAAAACCAGTATTTTCGAATAGTAGTTTTCTGAAAATATCTTAAATTCTGCCTTGATCTGTTTGAAACAATGAAACTTCTTGATAGCTTATAACACATAATAAAAAATTATCTAATAAAATTGACTGGTCTAATCGCACTATGTTTGCATAGTATTTTTTGCAAAAATCTTAAATTCTTGCACCACCTCAACTAATATATTATGAGATTATTTTTTTAAACTAAGCAGTGCGTTTGTCATAGTACACGATATAAATTTGCAAAAGAGACTGCCCCGCCAGATACTACTGCTTTCTGATAGTAATTTTTGTAAAATTCTTGCTGGATATGTTTGAAACTTTAAGATAGTATACAGCACATGATATAAACTTATAAAATAGTATGCCACAACAAACACCACTCCACTATCAATCAGCGTTCCCTTCGGTTGCTTTTTTTTCCACTCTGTTATCGTCAATTTAAGCTAGTTTATTTCACTAAAGCATTTATCAATCATCATTTTAAATAATTAATTATGTAACTTTAACTAATATGTTAATCATGTAATAATTTTTTTATAATTTAGCTGAAAAAATGTGAATGCACATTTAATTTAAACTTATGATTTTTTCAAAAGAGTAACAGAGAGGAAATCCTTTGTATTTTACAATAATAAAAATAATCATAACAAAACAACAGTTAGCATTTTCTGTGATATTTACTGCTTTAGGTGTCTTATTTTTTTAAATGAAAATTTTTGACTGTTGGTAGCGGAGGAGAACACTTCACTGTTGCATATTCATACTTTATTTTTTATTTGACGTTCCAAATCAAAAAGTGAACTGCTGTTTTCAGTTTTATATACCAGAAATGTTTTAGTATCATCTAATATTTATATAAGTTGTATTTAGAATTTTTTTTCTTTGTGAAAAATTTCCCAATTGTACAAGATTTTTGAAAATGATCCAAGTAGAAAAAAGTGTTCTCAAAAATTTCTAAAATACGTATTTTATACAATCTCTGGAAATAATGACCCGATTATATTTAAAAATTCAAAATTTTAAATGAATACAGAAATACATTTATGAATTGAGAATAAAAGTTTCAAAATATTTTCAAAATAATAGTTATATAAAATTAGATGTATTTCTTCTTAATAATTTAACTTTTAGTTCTGCTTAATATAGTGTAATAATGAAGTTTAGTCAAACTGTGGTTTACATGGTAATTTTTGAGCTATGCCTAAAATTAAAATTTCGTCTAATAAAATTAGGCATACAAATATCATCTGGAATTTTTCATCTATCACTCGAGTAAATTCGCGAGGTTTGCGTGTTGTTAATAAAGCATTACTTTAATAAACAATAATCTGATTAATTATAGAATCTCTAAATCCCTCAATTTTATCTTGTCTCATGCCTCTCAAATTTTTCCAGAAATCTTCATTTCAGTTACTATTTTGGAATGCTGATGATAAAATAGAATGTACGATAAATTACAAGAAATGTAGGCAAATGTAAAGAAATAAAGACATTTTCTTAATAGCTTCTGCTGACGTGTTGTCGTGCCTTGAACTAATTTGTGCGTGATAAATGGTCTGCAAAGTATAATTATGGTGGCCACATATTAGTTTTAAATAAAATGCAGTGTTTATTAACTTAAAATAAAGCTACGGCTGCTGAAACTTATATTTATAGAACACTTATTTCGAACTATTACGTCAAAGCTACATTATGACTAGCAGGTCGCCAAGGAAAACAAATTTTCTTTTCCTAAAGAAATGTAGTCCAATTCAATAATATGACGTAACTCAATAATATATGCAAAAAAAAATATTATAATGAATTATCTTTAGCCAATATAAGTTTAATCTTAATCTATATTTAAACTTATTGAGTGATGCCATTTTGACATAATTAATGAAATTTAAGTAAAATTTAAATACGGTTATTATATTATAACTAGCAAAATCACCGATTTTGCTCGCGTAATAGCTGAAATTATCAAAAAAATATTTGTATATCTAATTTTTATTAGAGGAGATTATACTTTTAGGAATATTCCAAAAATTACTATTTAAGCCACAGTTTGACTAAACTTCTTTATTACACTGCATTAGAATAAAATGAAATTTAAATTGATAAAAAGAGTTAAAACTAAATGTAAATAAAATTAACTTAAAAAAATATTTTGAAACTTGTTTGCCCAATTTATACGCTTCTTTCAGTATTCATCTGAAGTTTTATTTTTTTTAAACTGTCATCATAGCACAATTTACATCTTAAAATTAATTACAATGCCGAATTTCAAGCTTATGGCCTATCGTTCTATCATCTCTTTCATGGTAGTGGAACCAATGTAAAATAAATATTAAACAAGAATTTAAGTAAAATTTAAATACGATTATTTTATTATAACTAGCGAAATCCACGATTTTGCTCGCGTAATAGCTGAAATTATCAAAAGAATTTTTGTATATCTAATTTTTATTAGAGGAGATTATACTTTTAGGAATATTCCAAAAATTACTATTTTAGTCACAGTTTGACTAAACTTGTTTATTACACTGCATTAGTATGAAATGAGATTTAAAGTGATAAGAAGACTTAAAACTAATTGTAAATAAAATTAACTTAGAAAATATTTTGAAACTTGTTTGCCCAGTTTATACGCTTCCTTCAGTATTCATCTGAAGTTTTATTTTTTTTTAAACCGTCATCATAGTACAATTTACATCTTAAAATTAATTACAATGTCGAATTTCAAGCTTATGTTCTATCGGTCTATCATCTCTGTCAAGGTAGTGGAACCAATATAAAATACCTATTAAACAAGAAGTGTCACCATTGTTTTTCAAAGTGCTAAAATTACATTTAATGCCAATAGTACCTCTGAATTGGATTTCTTGTTAATTTAGCTATTTATCTTAATCGCGATGGTTCTGTTAATGATAAATCTGATTCTAAAACTCTCTCCATAGCCTGGAAAACTTTTTTAGCATTTAATTTTTTGTATTAATTATGCAATATATATATATATATACATATATATATATATATATATATACTTTTGCAAATAAAACCAAAGTAACTCAGATATTACCAAAACAACAATTCACTGAAACCAGCATTTATACTGTCTTTGTGTATAGTTAACAAATAAAATGAAATCCTATTAAAATTATTTGAAGTTTGAAGTAATATAGAGAGTAGATTGCCAAAATCATGAAAGGTAAATAGATAAATACACAGTAGAAGACTTTTTTATTAAACTACTCACCAGGGGTGCATTGTTTAATACAAAAGCAAAACGTCCAACCAGTTTCTGTTAAGATCCTGCTATAAGCTAAGAAATTAGAGATATAATGCACCCGACTGGCTGGATGTTATTTTCCATTTTAAAATGAGAAAAGAGGAATTTAATTGAAATAACAATACTAAATAGTAACCATAATAAAATATATATAAAATATATAATACCGGGTGATCCAGAAGTTTCGGTAGTTTTGAAATGTTAATAATTAGGGAACTATTTACAATACAAAGATCCGGTTTTCAGTTATAAGCTCAGAAACATGTGGGATTTTTGTTTAGAATGATTTTTTTTAAATTTATATATAGTTAAAATTTTTAGCAACAGGTGGCGCTGGTGGAGAACATCGAATGCATCTATATGCGTTTTATAGACACATGAGTTCTTTGCGAAACATATTTTCTATGATACTGATGAGATTTCATTTTAAGGGTGGTTTATCTTTAACACTTTTTTTGAAAGTTGAGTAAATTGCATTCAAAGGGAATTTTGATACAATATTTGATGAGTAACTGCTATGTTCAGAAATGCTTTCTTTACATGTCGAGTTGTGTTCTTATCGTTATAGTACGTGACAATACGTGAAAATAAAACTGCAAAAGCTTTTATGGTCATTACAAATGTGAAAACTTTGGTAAACAAGGCTTGAGAAAAGGGCTTCTTGGAAGATATTAATAGAAGCAGGAGACCCCAAACATCTGTTGCAATCGTAAATGAGATAGAATTCGATGTCAATACTCAATAGAAATCTACAGCTCATGGTGAGTGCATCACACTTGTAATTTTACGATGAATTCAAATTTCTTATGGAATTTGTTTCTGCTCTGAGGATGCTGTACACGTTGTTTTACATCGGATTACAGTGGTACTTATGATCTATGGCTGTCAAAATGAAAGTTTCTAATTCTTATTCTTTCTCTTTAGCAAGCTGTATCATACCATAAAAAAATATTATCAAATTTAGCGCCACCTGTTGAAAAAAATTGTAACTAACATAATATGTTAGCTTCATCGAAAAAACAAATCCCATAAGCTTCTAAGCATTTCTGTGAAAACTGCATATTTCTGTTGTTTATAGTGTGCTAATTATTAGCATTTCAAAACTCCCGGAACTTCTGGATCACCCGGTATATATTAATGTATATACTAAACAATCTTATGAAGTACCGAACAGATTTTAAAAAAACTTGTTGCGAATTGGTGACGATATAAACTATTCAAACATATGTTACAGTTTATGCCAGTATTACATAATGCTCTAGGAGGAAAAAAATAAATAAATTGTGATTTCTGCGATAAGAAAAAGGCTAAAAACTTTAAATATGATTTGATAGTTATAAAATATATTTATCTTCTAAGAACAGTCAAATTTAAAAGTTGTGAAGCGAAGGGAAGTAGCGAAAAGTGTTCTAAAGTAAAAAGAAAATTCTAAAATAGGTATTTTATACAGTCTCTGGAAATAATAATCTGATTAAATTAAAAATTAAAAATTTTAAATGAATACAGAAATAATTGTATGAATTGAGAATAAAAGTTTCAAAATATTTCCTAAATTATATTTATTTAGAATTAGATTTATTTCTTCTTAGTAATTTAACTTTTATTTCTGCCTAATGTAGTCTAATAATAAAGTTTAGTCAAACTGTGACTTACATGGTAATTTTTGAATTATGCCTAAAATTATAATTTCGTCTAACAAAAATTTGGCATAAAAATATCACCTGGCATATTTCATCTATCACGCGAGTAAAGTCGAGGGGTTTGCGTGCTGTTAATAATGCATTATTTTAATAAACAATAATCTGATTAATTACAATAGCTCTAAATCTCTCAATTATATCTTGTATCAAGCTTCTAAAATAATTCCAGAAATCTTTAATTTAGTTAGTATTTTGGAATGCTAATCATAAAATACACTATACGATAAAATTTGTTAAATGTAGGTAAATTTAAAGAAATAAAGAAATTTTTTTAATAGCTTCTGCTGACGCGTTTTCGTGCCTCGAACTCATTTGCGCGTGGTAAATGGTCTGCAAAGTATAATTATGGTGGCCACATATTAGTTTTAAATAAAATGCAGTGTTTGTTCATTTAATATAAATTACGGGTACTTAAATTTATATTTATAGAACGTTTATTTTGATTTATTACATCAAAACTATATTACGATTGGCAGGTCGCCAAGAAAAAAAAATTCTTTACCTAAAGAAAAGTAGTCCACCTTAATAATATGACGTAACTCAATAATATACATAAAAAAATAATATTGTAATGAACTATTTTTAGACAATTTATATGCCAGTATAAGTTTAGTCTTAATCTATATTTAAACGTACTGAATGATGCCATTTTGACATAATTGTTTAAATTTAAGTAAAATTTAAATACGGTTATTATATTATAACTATCAAAATCCACGGCATTTTTCGCGCAACAGTTGAAATTATCAAAAGAATATTTGTATGTATAATTTTTATTAAAGGAGATTATACTTTTAGGAATTTTTCAAAACTTACTATTTTAGCCACAGTTTGATTAAACTTCCTTATCACACTGCATTCTGATGAAATGAGATTTAAATTGATAACAAGAGTTAAAACTAATTATAAATAAAATTAAATTTTGAAACTTGTTTGCCATATTTATACGCTTCTTTCTGCATTTATATGAAGTTTTGAATTTTTTAAAAACCGTCATCATAGTACAATTTACATTTTAAAGTTAACCACAATGTCTAATTCAAGGTTCTGGTCAAACGGTCTATCATCTCTGCCGTGGTAGTGGAACTAATATAAAATACCTATTAAACAGGAAGTGTCACCATTGTTTTTCAAACTGCTAAAATTACATTTAATGACAATAGTGCCTGGATTGGATTTTCTTGAAAATTTAGCTATTCATCTTAATCGTGATGTTATTCTTAAGGATAAATCTGATTCTAAAACTCTCTTCATAGCCTGGAAAAACTTTTTTAGCACTAAACGTTTTGTATATATATATATATATATATATATATATATATACAAATATATATATATATATATATATATTATATGTGTATATATACATATATATATATATATATATGTATACATATATATATATATATATATATGTATATAAGGTGGTCTGGTGTAATAACGCCAAGTGCAAATATTATGCATGATTATGAAATAATCTGGTAAATGACACCCATGTGCTCTGCGCAAAAGGGTTTTGAGTCATATAAATCGCAAAAAACAGCTTCAAGTTAATTTGTTTCATTTTTAGGTCTTATTGTTTTTACAAGCAACTAAAATTAACGCTTGATCTAAAATTTGCGAGATACGTTTTTTGATGTGAAGACGATTTTTTTTATCCGGAAATACTTTGTTAATTACATAAATTTGTAGTACATTTCATGGACGTTCAAAATGTTGTTGAAGATTTTGGATATCTTCTCGAGATAATTTGTAATTTAAAATGTACAACGCAACAACTATAACGGGGTAATAACGCCAATCCTTGGCATTAATACCCCGGTCGATTCCCTACAGTGGCCGATCAACATTCTAAATACTGATTCAAATAAGCACAGTTAAATATGTGCAATGTTTCTAATAATTCTATTTAGGCGGTCCGTTTTAAGCAAAAAGAAGTTCACGGACTGATATTTTTTTGCCTCATCCTCCCCCCCACACCTTACCTTTTTTTTTTTTTTTACACTTTCCCAAAAAATGAACATTTTCAATAGCTTAGAATGCAATTTGTCAATTTCTAAGCTTGCAGAGTTCGTATTTTTAGAATTGGGCAATCTACATGCAATTATTCCATCCTATTTCACAGTTTTTTTGCATGGCTTTATTACTTCAAATAGCATTGGTCAAGAAATCACGCCATTACATTTTATGAATACATATCTGTTAAATTATTTTTTTATATAGATAGTCAATGAGTTGCTGTATCAAATCATATATTTGTTATGAAGAATACAATCTAAAACTGAGCCGTTAAAATTGGTAGAACCTTAACGTGGCGTTATTACCCCAGGTTACATTATATATATATACATATATATATATATATATATATACATACGGAGAAAGAGAGAGAAAAACAACAAATATATGTGATCAAGGTAGTATTTCGTATATCTTTATAGATATATATATGTGTGTGTAGATATATATATTCATATATTTCTTATATATTTCGTTTTTCCAGAGAAAAACCACTTACTTCTACAGGGATTTTGAAATATGATGTAGGAAAATAACAGAGAAAATATGTACTGCAGAGGATATACCCTAAAATATGAATAGGGGGAAGTGGGGTACATTGATACAGCTTTTTTCAAAAAAAAATTTTTGGTGTCTAAAAAGCACAAATGTCAAGTTTTTTTTTTTTTTCTATGTGATGTCAGGAAAACCTGTGTAGAGTGTTATAAAAATGTACAATCGTTTTTTTAAATATTATTTTTGCATGTAATTAAAAAAAACAAAAAAAGTAATTTGTATGAATGTGCCCCATCCCCGGGGCAGATTGATACACTTTGATACGTCTGGGAAAAATAGAGACAAAATAACACCAATGCATATTTTTCATAAAAAATAGTTAGCAAACCATTTTATATTAATTTTAAAAATTCAAACCACCCACACTTTATTTATAAGCAATATTAACGCAATCAAAATGAAATGTTTAATGACCTGATGTTCTGGCTGTTCCTTTTCTGTTTGTTGGCAGTAATAACTTGGTCATATCTGATACTTCAATCCCAGCGTTATCGTCATTCTTAGGAAAGATGAAAAATTACCAAGTTTTCTCTTTATAAATCGGTTTAAATATAGAAAATAAAGGATAACTATATTAAAAATTCTGTTTTTAATATAATTATCCTGTGCTGTTCTGCAGCCTGTTTCTCTTACGTAACACTTTTCATGTAGAAAATACCTTTTTTTTTGGAGAATTGATATAAATTTGAGATTTTTCAGGCTGCCGTCCTTTTCTTTAATTAGTTCTACTAACACTATATGTTGGGTAAGTTCGTACGTCTATTTTTTTGCAAAAATACTATAAAATGTTCTAATATAAAGAAATTAAAGTTATTTCACTTCAATAAAAACTAATATAAAAAATTTTTAGCGAAAAATAGTTGGATTAAGGAGTGCATTGTAAAAAAATAATGAAACGTAATGAAAAAATGAACTAGAAAAAGATTTAGGTTGTATCTATGTGCCCCGACAAAGACTGTATCAATGTGCCCCATACATCCATTTTGAATAAAATGAGTCTCAAATCCAATACTTCATAATTTATCTAACAAAAAAGAATCAGAAACTGATAAAGAGTAGTTTTACTTGCCAGGGAGAGTATTTTTTTTTTCGGTTGAAAATACTGTAAAATTTGTATATTACCATTTTAATTGTACAACTCGAATTTACTTTTGACCTACAAAAACAATTAATCACTCGTCTCATTTCAACAAACAACTGAATCATTCTAAAACTTTCTGTATGTAGTTGAGTGCACTAGTATTACCTTTTGGAGCTATTGTGAAACTTCTTGCGATGACCCTGTGTGCAGTACAGGGGGTGTATCAATGTGCCCCATGTATCAATTTTTCCCCACTTCCCACTACTGTAAATTTAATTAAAAAAAGAGGGTATATAATGTTCGTTTAAAAAATCCAGCAGGTATACGCGTATAGCTCCATATACCCTCCCCTACATCCCTGGAGATATTTATTCATCATTTCCGTTTGCTTATCAGTTTGCGCAAAATAGTGTATCTAAGCTAAAAGTATTTGGTCAGGGATTTTTCTGTAAAAAGCCTTTAATGATGTCCACACTTACATTAAACCAAAATACCTTTGCTAATATCTAGGGTATCTAGTATTATGAATATAAGGTAGAAATACAATTGCTAAGCATTTTTGCACTTAACTACTGTTTTTTTTTTAATTCGCGCCAGACCTGTGCCAAAATGTACTTAGTAACAAAATTAAATTTTGCACGATTTCGTCGAACCGAGAAGGAAAGAAAAATTCTATCTTTTATTTTTACAGAATTTCGTAAAAATAAAACAGTAAAAAAAATCAGTAAGAATGTGAGTTTTATCAAATGATCGCGGAAAACACGCGAATTTCATCAAAAGATAGCAAAAAACGCGGGGTGTTTATGATAAGATCGCGAGAAACACGCCATGTTCGTCAAAGGATCGCGAAAAAAATACCTGAATGTTGTACAAAAACAATGAGAATATTGACAAAGACGTACAAACCATATTAAAATGCGTAAAACCGTGCAAATTTCGTCAAAAAAACGAAATAACTGCAAATCTCGTCAAAAGATGTGTGAAAAAACCACTAATTTCGTCAAAAGACCACAAAAACATCAAATTCTGTTGAAAGATCACGAAACAGCACGCGAATTAAGTCGAAAGTTCGCGAAAAACAATTTATGTCATAAAATTGTTAGTTTTGAGAAGAAAAAATCTTTAAAAGTTCGGAAAAAACCGTAGATTTCATTAAAAGGTTTTTCCAGAATGTTAAATTTTTCATTATGTCTGAAGATCTCGAAAAGCGTAAATATCATCGAACGATCTCATAAGCATGTGCATTTTGTCCAAAATAAATAAAAAACATGGAAATATCTGCAAAAGATTGCAAAAATAGCCGTAGATTATGTCAAAAGATCGCAAAAAGCTCAATGTTTGTGTGCAGATAGAGAAAAAACGCAAATTTTGTCAAAAGATCTCAGAAAAGAGACAAATTCGATAAAGAGATAACGAAAAACATGGACATTTTATCATAAGATCGCGAAAAACACGCCATATTTGTCAAACGATCGCAAAAGAAGAAACAAAACCGTGATTGTTGCAAAATAAAAGTACTACTATCGTCAAGAACGGACAGAATGTGGTTAAAAAAGCGTGAAACAACGCAAATTCCATCTAAAATTCGCGAAAAAAATTAGCAAGTTTTGCCGGAAGATCGTCAATAAAACCATGAATTTCGTTACAATACCACGAAAATCAGCATATTTCGTTGAAATATCACGGGAATACATGCGAGTTTCGTGCATAAATTTAGAAAATAAAGCGTGAATTTTGTCCAACAAGTTTCAGTTTCGTACAAAAAGAAACCGTATATTTCACTAAAAGATTGCCAAAAAGCTCAAACTTTGTTAAAAGATGGGGGTAAAAACGCAAATTTCGTCTATCTAAAAAAAGCATGACAGTCTTTTAAAGAACAGCAGACCAGGAATTTCTAATGTGCAACATGATCCAAAAATGACTAAATTCGTATGTCTAGTTTTTGCTCCTATAAAACACAATTAATGAAACGCTTTTGACCACATTTAACATTAAATATGCCTTTAAAAATAAATTCAATTAAAAGACTGTCTGCACTAGCGTGTTTATCAGTTTTTTCTGTATTTTACCAAAAATTTTTTATATTTTTATTTGCAACAGCTCCTTTAACCTTTACGTGGGGGCTCGGACAGCATCTGTGCGAGAACACATGCTAAGCTGGACAGATGCTGTCCGATCCCCCACATAAAGGTTAATGCTAATGAAGAAAGGCTTTTGTTCACAAAACTTTCACTGTCAGCGGTGGTGACAGCGTTAGATACTTTTATTAGAGTAGAGCGATTATAATTATAATATACGTCGAAATATTTTAAAGCAATTCAAATAATACTTACATTTTCGAAGATATTATGTATTTTTTTATTTGAATCGCATTTTATAATACCATTTTTCCTTCCTTTCTTCATATATGTAAAATTTTGTAAATTGACCACTAGGGTGGATCGAATTTTTTTTTTTTTTTCACAGTGTCGAAACCTACCTATGCGGAAAAGATGTTCTCTTGGATGGAGATTAAGGGAAAAATAATTAAAAAAATTAATTTTAAATTTTACTACTGCCACAACGAGGTTGAATTTCGAAAAAAAGTGAAAAAAGATCCAATTTTGTCTAGAAGATTTTTGATTCAAAATAATAGTTTAAAAAATTATCCAAAACCTACCTATGCGTAGAAGATGTTATATTATATGCTGAGTATGAAAAAAATAATTAAAAAAATTTATTTCAAAATTTAAATCTGCCGCAGTGTGACTCAATTTTATGTATTTAAACGTTTTTAAAGTAAAAAATCTATGTTTTTTTTTTTTTTTTTTTTTTTTTTTTTGTAAAATAAAATATAAATTTTAGAATTTTTAACATTTATTGCCATGAGCGGATATTTATTTGATTACGAGATTAAAACTTTAGTTTCTTATTTAACAGCTTCTTTATTATTAAATCAAGAAAAATTGTCAACATTACATTTGGCGATAATGACGTTTGGTAGTGAATGTCGGGATGAGATTTGGTAATTCAATTCGATTTTTATAAAACCGTCTCTTATATATGGTCCATACACAACAGAGAATGCTTCTGTGACTATTTTGATTATTAGTTTTGTAGAATGAGCGTTGCGTGAATATATAATATTGATAGTAAATGCTATTGCCACCGGAATGATTGCTGGGTTTACCTATTGCTTCTGAAATCATGTCGTTACTAAATCCGTCAGTTAGTGGAGGCTCCACACATTTTCCTGTTTAATTAAATCTATGTAAACCGTCACAAAAGATCAAAAAGCTGGTAAATGGAAAATATAGATATTTTTTAATGTAATGATTAGGATTACAGCAGACCGTTTGATTTCACTCGCGCGCTTTTAGAATCCATATACTGACCTAAATGAAAATACATAAAGCTTCTAACATGCTGCGAATAATCTTTCTATTTGTGCCCAGCCGCGGTTCCATCCACGCTGCAAAAAGTTGACATAGTGGAACCTCATAGGTGTGTAACTAGCACAAAAACCATTGTAGTGGACGTTTGAAGATCAGTTCCATATTTCGAATAACACATCCTTTAACATCTATATTAACAGATATTCCGTCACAACCGATCGCAATCAACTTTGTTACATGTATATTACTGTTAACACATGACAAAAAAATGTACGTGTTTTCAAATTGTTTGGTACTCTCACAGAATTTACATATATGTGGCCGATGTATTCGGAACCAAGTTCTTTTTTCAAGCTCAAGTCTGCTTCTATTATGATTTTTCTTCTGTTGTTTTCTAGTGATGTAGTCTGTCTTTACACCCATCAAAGTTAAAAGAAAATGGTCATGATCATAATATTTTACAAATGACTAAAGAGAATGACTAAAACGATGGAGTGGTCTTTGGTTTGTTTTGTCATGCCGATTTTTTTTCTGTCAATAGCATTCGATTCATACTTTATTAATGCCCACATCTTGAAGTGCACCAGACACGATGGCAGCACCTGCTTGGTCGGAAATACCCAAACAGTCCAATGTTCTGGCTGATCCCAATCTTCGTCACTACAGGCGAAGTGACACATAGCTCGGCAGCATTTTGGCTTTTCAATGATAGCTGATGATGCAGAAAAGTGCGTTTGCTCTCAATACGTTAGTTGTTTAGTTTACACTCAATATTCATATTCATATTCAAATCTATTGAACTGAAAAAATAGGCAGTATTTTTGGAAATGGTCCAAAAGAGTGTAGTACAGCTCATATTCAAAATATTAGAATAATTACCTTTTTTTTAGAAATTGAAAATATCGTTTGGTAATTTAATGTCTTTTAATGAAAATATGCAAACGATATTTTTATTAAGAACTTATTGTTGATTAAACTTACTTGTTATCTTAAATTTAATATCATTTTTGAAAAGATTAATTGCAAAAAAAAATTCTTTTGAAAAGTCAAAATATTATAATATTTATTTAAGTGGTTCAAAATATTAGAATATTTCACATTAATTCTCCTTTAATTATTACCAATTCTTAACTGGTGGCATCATTGATTAAATTCAGACTGTTTTATTTAAAATCAGTATTCTTTTTTGCAGTTTGTTTCTTTTTCGTCTTAAAATGGGCCGTGTGAGTGATATTCCTGAATCTACTAAACTTCGTATGGTTGATTTGTATCGGCACGGTAAAAATTAACCCATTTTAGGCCAAGCACAGAAATTTTATAAAATGTAGCATTATTTTTATTGAAATATGCTTAAATTACATACATTAAGACACAAAAAAAGATTCGTGCATGAAAAATAATATTTTATATAAGAAATAATATTTTATATAATAATATAAAATATTATTTCTTATAATGAATAATATGAATATGAATAATATTTTTATGACTTTTGTTTTATTCTTATTTCATATACAGAATTTGCAACTTTAATCTATTTTAAAAACATATAATTCATTTCAATTGGAATAATAATATATTTTTAAAAAGTCGAATTTGTCAAAGGCGTTTCAAATTAAAACTCTAGCGTATTTTGAAAATTTTTTAAGAGAAAGTGTTTACTCCAATTGAATTACTAATATTTTATGGATGTCTTCAAAAGCCTTAAAAAATAGAAGAAAAAAAAAATTCTTGAAAAAAATGTGTCAGAGTGTTAAAAAAAAATATTTATCGAAATGTTTCGTATACGAACCTTTGGCCGAAAATGGGTTAATGTTTTATAGCGAATTATTTACATTGTTCGCAATCGAGCGTTAGTAAAATACTAACACAATATTCAAAAATTGGAAAATTTCAAAATAATCGCCGAAATGGTGGCCGAAAACCAAAAACATCTGCTAGAGATGACAGGAAACTGAAGCGTATAGTTAAGAAAAACCGTTTTAAAAGTGTGCGATTCTTGCACCGAAAATGGAAAGAAGAAGGAGTTGAAGTTTCTACATCGACAACATCAAGACGTCTCCATAAATTTAAATTTGAATCTCGTGTACCGAAAACAAAACCTCTCATGACTGCAAGACAAAAGCGTATAAGATTGAATTGGTGTAAATCAAGACGTTTATGGAGCAATGAAGATTGGAAAAATATATTATTTAGTGATGAAAGTATGTTTTGTGTTTCATATGGTAATCAAGGTATTCGAGTTTGGAGAATGAAGCAAGAAGCATTTAATAAAGAATGCCTTAAACGTTCCGTAAAATTTGCTGCTAGTGTCATGGATTGGGGTTGTATGAGTGCAGAAGGACCTGGAAAGTTATGCATCGTCTACGAAAAGGTTAACTCTCTGATATATCAAGAAATTTTAGAATATTACATGATTCCATCATCAGAAGATTTATTTGAAGATGATTTCATCTTTCAACAAGATTTAGCGTCCCCGCATACCTCGGTGTCAACTAAGAATTGGTTCCGCCAACGCAACATTAAGGTACTTCCTTGGCCACCAAATTCACCAGATCTTAATCCCATCGAAAACTTATGGTGTATAATGAAGAAAAAACTTCAAGAAAATCCTCCTTCAAGTAAAACTGAGTTAGTGGCACGTAAAAAGTCTATTTGGGCTAATATTGATAGAAATGTTTGTAAACACCTTGTATATAGTATGCAAGATCGATTGTACCCTGTTATGAAAGCTAAAGGGTATGCTACAAAATATTAACTACCATTTACTTCATATTCATAAGGTAATATTGTTGCGTAAAATAAAATATTCTAATATTTTGAACCAATCTAAATTTTATTCTAATATTCTGGTGTGTTTAAGGAAGCTGTATACCTAATTTATTGTGCTGTATTTTATATTTTATAGATGTTAAAATCTTATCTAAACATTCCAGATTTAATTTATAAGAAATTTAATTGCATTTACTTAGTATAAAAAATAAATAAATGACAAATAATTTTTTCTTATTACTTTTTCTCAATTATTCTAATATTTTGAATATGAGCTGTAGCTTTCAATATCTTATTTTGTTTTACAAGATTTAAAAAGAGCGCAATATTTGTCGTTAAACAGTTTAATTTTTCTTAAAATGCTGCTGTGGTAAATTATTGAGATTGAATCTCATTTACAGGTCACTTGTAACTTATTAGCAACTCCTTCTCACTGGCAGGAAATAAATAGATGTTGACCGATTCCTTTCTTCGTTTATTTTTTAAATACCAATATATAAGTTTTATAACTTTTTGTAATAGAAAGCATATTTACTGGCATATAAAAGCCAGACCCAAATAGGGTGTAATTCATATATATATATATATATATATATATATATATATATATATATATATATATATATATATATATATATATGTTTATTTTTATTTTTTTTAACAACGCCATGGTACAATAATATTCAAGGTACACTAAGCTACACAATACACAAGCAGACAAATCCTAACTGAAAAAACAGGAACTGCCAGTTTTTCGAAACTTTAAATCACTTGCAGCAGTATTAAATTTCTAAATTAGTTTATTTATTTATTTTTTTACTTAATATTCATGCAATATAATATTTCTTACGCAAAGGTAGGTTTTGATTGATATTAAAATGATTATATTGCGTCAAAAAATAAATCTAACCAAAATTAGATATTTTTCCATTTTTTCAATATTTTATCGAATTTTCAACTTTTTTGTGTCAGTATTAAATTTCGAATTTATTACTTATTATTGTTTTTTACTTAACCTCCATACGATATAACATCTTTCCCGTATTGTTGGATTTTAAAAATTATTAAAATAATTAGTTTTTGACAAAAATAACCTAACCGAAATTCGGTCTTTTTTCAAATTTTTTCGAAAATTCAAACCTTTTGTAGCAGCATTAAATTTTAAAATTATTTTTTTTTTATTATTTTTCCATTAATCTCCATACAACAGAACATCTTTTCCGCATAGGTAGATTTTGATTAATGGTAATTTTTTTTTTCGCCATAGACAATCGATCCACCCTATTGACCAAAATAGTCTTAATTATAAAGTACATTGTCTCATTCATAAATTATCATCATAGAAATCATAATTTATCTCATTCAGGGCACCCTGTAATCTCTAGATAGGTTTCTTCTAAATAAAGGTATATGGCCCTACTCAAAAATTTCGTATTTAGCATTTAAAAATTTTTTGAAGAAAATAATATAATGTAACTGAATTCTATATTAATGAAAATAAAATTTAAAAAAATAAAATTTAACAAATTGCAACGACTACTTCAAAAATGATATTTTTAAAGACTAAAATTTTAAAGATTTATAAGTGAGTTCTATATTTAAATTAATAATAATAATAAATATCATTTTTATGATGATCATAAAGAGTCTTATATTACGTACGCCATACATTAAAAAGTAATATTCCTGGACCGATGATAAAATAAAATAAAAATAATATTGCCCAGTTAAATTGAAGGCATAGAACTCACAAGCTACGTCCACTAAATGTTTATTACAGCTTTATATAATAATGCCCTTCGAAAAACAAATTAAGTGAGGAGGTAGCCCTCTCCCATTTCCTTTCTTTATATTAATCATTCAACCCCCGAAACTAATCAGGGATATCCCTTATTATATAATAAACCTGTAACCAAAATTCGAAGCAAGTCGAATAATTCTCCATAAAAACCCATTTATGTAATTTAAGAAGCGTTGCGCCCCATCCGTCCTTTATACTTCACCATTCCTTCCAAAACTGTTCAGTAATTTTATTTATCAGAAAGTACCTACATCCTGAATTTAAAGTAAATCGGATAACTCTGCATAAAACTATATTTACCTACCTTAAGGGGGAGGTAATCGCCTGTATTTTCCTTTAAACGTAACAAAATAACACCACAACTAATGAGGGAAAATTATTACCACTATGAATCTGTTGTTTCGTAAAAAAATATTAGAATCTCTATTAACTTAAAACTCTTACCTCTGTCTGAGGGTGTGATAGTTGTAACGCACACCCGTGGTTCTCAGTTCTCGAGAGAGCCACCAAGGGACGATTAAAGCTCAATCCCAGTGGCGGGCCTTGGGAACTCGTCAGCGATCCTCACGTGAGGGTTAAGGCGTCTGTTTCCAGTGTCTGCGCGGGGACTCTGGGCAACGGGAAACTAAGGTGATCGGAACCTCGGCCACTTACTTGACTGAAGAGGGAGCCTAAGATGAGAGTGTGGGCTTTGTCGAACAAGTGGCAGGGACTCTCTAGTGTCATCGAAACTCTCGCAGGAACGGCGTGGAGCGACTCCTGCAGTTAACGATGGGAGAGGCTTGGCCAGTTCCCGGTGTAACTTTTTTTCCGCCGGCAAACTCAGCCCCTACTTCCTCTGTAGTGGAAGCAGTGGTGTGCCAGATCCTCGGTGGGAGGAGACTGGGGGTGCCCACGCTCGACCAAGGGACGGGTCGTGACGGAAGGGCACCATGGTGGTGTTTGTTCCTCTTGGCCCGACACCCATGGAAGGGGGTAAGCCGGCAGGTCCGCTTCCACGATCCACTTGCCACAGAGATCTGGGCCGGTCGCTCACCGGATAAATCGGTGGCACATCACACTCAGAGGAACTCTTTGGTCCGATTGAAGTCTGACGTGTCTAGGCGGGAGTGGGGTTTTTTGCACCCAGTGATTCAAACTTAGCAGTGCCTCAGACTACTTTTCCCGCTACTCACCCCCGAGCCGGCGTCATGGAGGAATTTTCCTTGTCATCCAGGTTTGGCTAGAGCTACTTTCACTACTCTAGTAGGAGTCCTCATTCGGAGGGAAAGGGCCTTCGGGTCCACGAACGAACGAGGGCTCCGAGGTAAAGTAGTGCGTGGTTTCGCTCGGTTCCCGGCAGGAGGGCGGTGCGCGCGGGATCACGTTCGCGCCAACCCCCTATCGAGGCTCTGTCTATGCAGTCTAGGTGAAACTTTCCGGGTCCACCTGGGGTCGCTGTCGGCACCTAACCCGAGACACCGGACCCCCCAGGATTTTCCAGGGGAGTGGGGGGCGTTTGGGGAGCCAAAGCCTAGACTGGGTGGCTTCTCTAGCCGCCGCGTGGGGTTTTCTCGGCCCTCGAGTTTTCAGTTACGAGTGCCTAGTCACCATCCCTGTGCTGTACGCAGCAGGTGCGAACTAAGGGTCTTTCGTAAGTCGGTACGTGCAAGGAATGGGGGCGAAAGAACCCTAAATCGAGTCCGTAACTGTGCGGGCAGGAAGGCTTTCCCCGTCTTCCTGGGGTCTAGCTAGGGGCACCTCCACTTTCCGGCTGACCGACATAAATGTGTTTTCTTTTATAGTGATTTCAACGTGTGGGGCTGCAGCAAAGCAAAACCCATCTGGGATTCCATGGCAATGGGTCACCGGCTTCAGCGTCCCTGAGAGCATTGTAGTCCGGGGGCTCGTCGTGGCTTCTTGTTGGGAATTCCAAGTGTAAGCACCGTCGGGGTTACTCAATGGGTAGGTGCCCTGTCGGATTCGGCCGTTTCATCAATCACTTAGGAATGGCGACTGGCTCCTCACGGGGGCTGGTCGTTAGAGCGTAGACATTGGACGGCAAGGGGGACGGATAGGTGCGCCCGAGTAGTATCCGCTTATTGGTATGAGAACCGGGACACTAGTCGAAGTCCTCGTCGCGAGAGTCAAATGGGCCTGTCAGGGCCTGGGGACGGGGGTAGAGCACTCCATATTATCGTGTCTTTAGAACCAAGAGCGTGAACTGTGACATCCTCCTCACTTCTTCTTCTAAACCTAATGTTCTGCAACGCTACTCAATATAAATGATCTCTACGACCCTAAGTGATATAATAAACTTAATTTCGACTTATGTTGTTTTCTGGTAGCTAATGCCGTAGCGGTTTGGAAATAAATATCTCGTGTTATATTCGCATTTTGAATGGATGAAACTAATGTAAGGGTTATTTCACTTTTATCCTCAATTTCTTCACAAATCACTGAATTAAGTCTCCGAAAACAAAATTTACATCCATTTTTAGATTTACAATGTTTAACTACGGGAAATTTTTTCAAACATAAGAAACATCTTGCTTCATTCTTTATAATATTTTTCTTCTCCTCTATAGTTTTAGAACAAGTTTCTATATCATGGCATTCTGAACAGAATATGCATTTATTTTCAAATTTTGCATTCAAAGTAGCTGTCGTAGGCATTGTGTGCTTAAATTGATTAACAAAATCTGTGTCTGAAAATTCTTTTTTTACGACATCTTTGATTTCAAATATTTTGTTTTCATCTGATTCTGTCTTGCGAAAAGAAAATGTACGTTCTCTTGTTTCTAATTCCGCTCTTAAATAATCTAACCGCTTTAAGACATTCTACGATTCTGTTTCATTTTTATTCTCACTTTCGAAACTCAACATTAAATTACTCGGTATTAACTTAGTTATTATAGGAAATAATAAACTTCCATAACTTCCTAATTCAATTCCCAATGATTTTAAACTGCAAATATGTATTTCGCAAGTATCATAAAAATTGCGCAATTTTTTCAAATTAGACGAATTACGGACGGATGGCAAATTTAATAACATGTTAATGGGAGATCTGATTAATATCTTTTTTTTTCCATAGCGGATCTCTAAAATATTCACAACCATATCATAATTTTCTTCAGGAGTTCATAATCTTTGAATGGCAGTTTGCGCCGATGATTTTAGAAGACTTTTTAAATATGTAAATTTATCTATTTTACTTATTTCATCGTTGACATGAATTGCTAATTAAAATTGACTATAAAATTGTTGCCAATTTTCTAAATTACCATCAAATTTATCAATATTCAGCTTAGGCAGTTTAACACGAAATCTATGCTCAACCAACAGAGGCAAATTGTAGTTCATATTACTAGAAGCAGCAGCCGAATTTAAAATGACATTACTTTCACTTTTCTCTAAATCTTTCATTTTGCGATTCAATTTAGCTTTCACAGAAATAAACTTTTCCCTATACTATTGGTTCGACTCCAAACCTACTTCTACACTTTTTAAATCTTTTATTTCTGCTTCATTACATTTACACAATTCAAGAAATTTATATTCTTTATCATTAATTTGCGCAGACGATTCTTCTAACGAAAGCATAACAATCGTACTATCATGATTTTGAAGTAAACCATTGATATTATCCATAACCTTCGTTTAGCCAGTCTTAATAATTTTCCGTTTTAATTTTAAAGCATCTAAAGTTTTCATTTTAGTGTTCTCAAAAGAAATAAATACTTATCAAACAATAATATTCAAACTAAAGAAATGCGCAACATATGGGCGCCAAAAATTTTTCGTAAAAATACTAGAATCTCTATTAATTTAAAACTCTTACCTCGGATCTAGGTTATTTGCTTTTATTTGGTGTATCTCGTCTAAATAATAAGTATATTCTTCAGAAAACATCCCTTTTGACGAAACTATAACATTTAAATGACAAGACGAACATAAATATTACATGAATAATCTTTTCCTTTACATCTCAATTTATAATGCGTATAATTGTACGTCTCGTTTGCCCAGAACAACAAAAAAACATAAATCAAAATGGAATACAAAAAAGTCATTAGTTCACACAGCTTAAAAAATGCTCGTGTGCCATGGAGTTTCGGAGTTGAGAGTCTCTAAATACAACACCTGTATCCAAAAATTTAAGCAAATCTGTTAATTCTGCATGAAAAAACATTTACCTATATCATGAGGGTTTTTCCCCCTATCCATTTATTTTTATTCAATGAATTTCCAAAACAAATCAGATAAGCGCGTTTTCAGAATGATCCTTTATCCAAAACTTGAAGCAAATCAGTAAATTTTGAGTGAAAAACACATTAATCTAAATTAAGAGAAGGATTACCCCCATTCCGCCCTCTTTAAATATATCCAATGAATACCCAATACTATTCACGGAAGAACCTCATCAGAATGATCCTATACCCAAGATTTGAACGTAATCTGCATAAAAAACCCATTTATATAAATTTAAGAGAGGGACAGCAGCCCCCGTTTCCCTTTTTAATACTTATTCAGGAACACCCAATACTAATCACGGAAGCTGCATGAAAATCACGTTTACACAATTTAAGGGGAGGGCCAATAGCATCCGTTCCTCTTCATTTATTTATAAAATAAACTCTCAAAACTAATCGAAGAAGCACTTTATCATAATAAGCCTATATCCAAAATTTCAAGTTAAATCTGATATTTTTATTATGAGTTATCGCGTTACGTACGTACATACATACATTACATACAGAAGAGGGCACCTAAGCACTCAGGCTTTAATATCCTGCGAACTAAAAACAGTACTTTATAGATATAGACCTTTAACTATTTAAAATGTGCATTTTTATTTGGTGGAGTTAATCAGACTGACTTCTGAACGCCTCATATTACATACGATATGGATTTTAGCATTAATGTTCCTGGATCCATCCTAAACAAATTTTAAATGAAATTTCTGTTTTACAATTTCCTGAACTGCAAATTTTGAAACTTCTAAACGTTAGAAATTTTCAAGTTTTACACCGTTGCGTATAGAAAAAAATGCACTTTTAAATGAAATTTGTTTAAAATTTGTATCACATTTTTTTTTCGAATTATTATTATTTTTTTAAGTTTTTATTACTATTTTTGTCATTGTGGCAAAAGAAGTATTGCATTTTTGGACATTAAACATGGACCAATCAGAAAACGAATGAAATAAAAAACAGAAATAGTCCATTTTGGGACATCAAGCATAGATCAAACAGAAAACGAATAAAATTTTTAAAAATGTTGCGGAACTGAGCGAATAAATGGATTCAGATGTACTTCAGATTCAGTTTACTCTGTTCTCCACCGAGGAAAACAACTATTTTCCAAACAGATGAAATATTTATATGATTTTATGACGTTTTGGACTCCATGTTAATATATATATATATATATAGTTCGTATACATTAATGTTGTTCCCAACCTTAAATAATTTGATTTGGTATAAAAGTATATTTCTAGCGAATTAAAATAAACTTAAATCAACATCGTTTTTGCGTTAAAATATATTTTTAAAATCTATGAATTAACAAAACAATAATTGAAAATATTCACTTTGAAGTAGTGTACATATTTTTTTTTATTTTATTAAATTAAACTAAAACTTCGGAATGTAATTTTCTTAGGTTATTTATATACATTATCAACATAAGCTTGTTTCGTGTTAGATTTAAAAATCCTTTGAAATCTTTCGAAGAAATTCTTTTTAACCAAAAAAAGGCCAATTGATTTCAACATTTTTTCCCCTTTTTACCGAGTCTTTACATTCATGGAAATCACTTTAAAAATATTTTTTTACTAACCGTTTTTCTTTTCTAAAATTTACTTTCATTTATTGCAAAGAAATAATCTCATCAAAATACTTTACAAAAAAAGAAAAAAAAAGCTGAACTTTTCTGAAAGCTACCTTGTGGTACAATATACTACTACTGTTAAAGACATAAATGTGGCTACAACAGATAATTTATTTAAAAATATCTTAAAATCAGCATATAGTTCTTATCCCTGCATGCATAATTCAGCGTTCACAGAACAATAAAAAAAATTTAAAGAAGTAAAATATTACTTACAACATTTATTTTCTTTAGAGATTCATTTGTAAAATGCGGCATAATTTTCATAATTATGCTCGTCAAAAATTTCTTCAGTTAGGCAGCAATAAAATATTTCCAAAAGGAAAAGGTTTTCTTTTTAGATAAAATATTAGTTATTTATAAAGAATTTATTACTGCTAAGATAATTCGTAAGCTTATATGTGAGATTATTATTTGTAAGCTAATAATGTGAAATATGCAGCAGTTGCGTACTTTATATACTAAGATCCTTCTTTTTTATTTGTAGTTTAATTTCGATAAAGTATGCAAAAACATTAATTGCTTTTTATTAAAAATGACCAGAAAATAAACATATAAAATATACTGCTCAAAACAATTAAAGGATATTGCAGTTTCAGGTGGATTTTGTATCTGGGAAACTTTTTAGCTAATTGATACATGGTCTACAGACATAGTAGGATATATGAGAGAAAAAAAATGCATTTTATTGCGCATTTGTGTACAAAAGGAAAAAAAATACAATTTGTGCATATGAGAAAAAAGAATAAGAAAAGGTGTTTTCTTCAAAGAAAATCATTTTCAATAGGGGGTATGGTTTCCACGGGCGCCCAGCAACGTTGAACACCTTTGAGGCATGGACTCAATGAGGATATTCATGACGAGTTGGGGTATTCTGCCCCACTCTTCCAGAAGATCTCTATCCAGTTCTTGGAGAGTTTGTGGGGGTTGCTGGCGGCCAGAAACTCGTATTTCTAGAGCGTCCCAAACGTGCTCGATTGGATTCATGTCTGGAGAACACGCTGGCCGTTCCATTCGAACAATTCCTTCCTCGAAAAGGAAATCCTCCACCAGGTTTGCACGATGTGGCCTGCAGTTATCGTCCATTAAAATGAAGTTATCTCCGATTGCTGCAGCGTAAGAAACTACAATAGGTCTGAGGATCTCATCCCTATATCGGCGACCAGTCTCGAGTCCAGAGCTCCATCTCGAATGATGTAGAGGTCAGTGCACCCGTCAATGGAGATGCCACCATACACCAACACTCCTCCACCGCCAAATCTGACACTTTTGTGCACGAACGCAGGATATTTCCTGCTGCCACGGTCCCTCCAGATGAAAATACGCCTATTATCCGGATGCACAGAAAAACGGGACTCGTCATAAAACAGAATATTGCTCCATTCATTTCTCCTCCAGTTGACATGCCAGGTTGCCCACCCCCTGCGTTCGCGACGATGCCTTGATGTTAATCTAACACATACCATCGGTCGGCGAGCTTACAGACCTACAGCATGGAGCCGGTTTTGGACTGTCTGAGTCGAAATCGTGGTGCCTGTAGCCGAGCGAATGTGTTGTTGGAGAATAGTAGCGTTCATGTTTCGGTGTCTCTGAGCTGTTAACGCTAAATACCGATCTTCATTGGGCGTTGTTGCCCGTCTACGACCTTGTCCTGGTCTTCGGCCTGCACATCCACTCTCCAAAAAACGGTTCCAGATCCTGGAAATGACACTTTGTGACACTCCAATGGCTTGCGCTACTTCGGCTTGAGTTTGGCCCCCTTCCTACCTACCAACAATTCTCGAAGCTTCTGAATCTCTCAAATGACTTCGCTGACACATCGTACTCATCGAAACAAAGCAATCACTGAATGCCGATCATCCTTGTCTTTATTCTCTTTTATCCAGTTGAAAGTCAAATTTCATTCGCTGCCGCTGAAGCGACGTTTTTGATTTCGAACTCAAAATTTGCATACTCCACAGTTTGAAAACCAGAAAAATTTGCATTTGTGATTTCCTTCTTCTATTTTCGGCAAAAAAATTCGTTTATATCTTTATTTTATATAAAACTTCAAGTATCATTTAATTGTTTTGAGCTGTGTACTTCTTTTAAAAATAATTACAAATAAAGCAACATTGTAAATATATTTTTAAAATATTTTAAGTAATACAAAAATAGCAAAAATATTTCAAAGGATTTTGTCTGCATTAAAAAAAAAGATAAATAAGTATATATAAAATACATTAATTAACCCCTTTCCTGTAAAGATAAAATATTTACTATTTATTGCATAAAAATGGAAAACTTTTTGTTAAATTATTACGAAAATTCATATAAAATTTAATTTATCCGTTAATATTTTGTTCTTAAAAGAATATTTTATCATTTCTTGCTTCAAATGTCATTAACTGTTAAAATCAGAGTAATTACTTTTTATTAAATTTATTTTTTATTTAATATATGTAAAACTAGTAAATTACTAATGATATCTTTATAGTAGTTGTTAAGTATATAAGGGGAACATAAAAACTGTATACAATTTGTTTAATTTCGAGAAAAAACCAAAACGAGAATAATAAAATCTTTTTTTAATAACAATATTTTTTGTGAAGATTTCCATAGTTCTCTTCTCTCCTGAAGTCTTCTTTAATCTTACTTAATTTGTTACTAAATAAACTAATTTTCTTTTGTAAAATGGTGTATGTTCCCTAAGATTATGTGCATTGACTTATTCTCTAAGAATAGTTGCAATTGTTAATATCGGTGTATTTTTCAACCATATACTTTCACTTTTGTATTTGTTGTCTTTTTCCCTAATCTAGTAAATACAGAAAGTAATTTTGTCAGATTTGGAAGCAAAATAACTTCTTTGTTTGCACTTGTCTCTTTTCTATTTGTCCTCATATTGCTCCTTTATTTTCTTAGTGACGAAAACTAAGAGACTTAACAGTTATCTATTTACTTTCCGCAGGGCGGTTTATCTCACAGGAAAAAAAGGTTGTTTTTTTTTCAAAGATTTTTATGTGTTAGTTTTTTTAATAAAATGATAATAATAAGTTATAGTACTGGTGCAGAATCTACAAGTATATGGCAATGAAATGAACGGGCAAAACTCTTTTCAAGAATTATATTTTCATCAATGCTTCATGATCGAGTTTATTGCTACGCGTGAATAGAAATCCTTTGTGTTTTTAGATAATTATAATACAAATTAATCTTTGGGATTTTTTTAAACATAAATATTGCAAAAAACAGAATTAAAAAGATTTGTTATGTAAGACTCGATATATTAGATATGAAGAAAAAAAAATTAAATTCATACAGGGATGCAAATTTAATTAATATCACACCACATATTTATATATACCATATTATTACATACACCATATATATATATATATATATATATATATATATATATATATATATATATATATACGAGATGTGACAAATTATGATATTGTACGATTGTCCATGTTTTAATTTATTCTTATTGAAAGGTAATATATCAGCCATAATTCTTCCACGTTAAAAAATTGTGTGAAAAGAAGGAGTTCAGAGAGTTTCAAATGATTCTAGTAAAATAGTTCTTTGAGGATTTTTGAGCGGCAATAAACTTCCACTAAATGGGATTTTAAACATTGTAAAATTCATAAACGTTAGGTATTTCAAATACTATCAAGTCATAATTCCAGACAATTAAAGTGCCTCTTCATCCTCTTAAAAAATATAAATTGATTTTAAAAAAAAGAAAAAAAATTACATATATGTGATGTATCTGAGGCCCTCTTGGGATTTGACGAAGAATAATAATCCAGGACATTCCCGGCTATCCATGCCAGTCGTCCACTTGAACTGAAGTTATACTTGTAAAATTGTACATTTTTATATTTGTGAAAGATTGTGTTTTTCATAAGGTGCCGTAAATAAATGCGTTCTTGCTTATTTGGCTTAATCACTGAATTAAAATTTTTTTGTGGTAAGTCACCACACATGATATTATTATATGTTTCTTTTCCAGCAGAATATATACATTATATGATATATCATTATTAATAAATTTGCATTAATCATTCAATGATTTTTTCATAAGTAATAAATAAAATGCTCTAAAAACAGAATGCATTTAGAAGGAATCGGTAACAAATTTAACATATAGAATAACAATAAAGTAATTTAAAAAAATGTATAAACTGTAAAAAAAATCTGTAACCTTAGTAATCTAAATTAACCGAAATCTCTTATGCTTACTAAAATTTTATGTGTACACTGTACAAGAAAATGATATCAATCTACAAAACTTGTAAGCAAAACTAAAACCATCTGTAACTTTACAAAAGAATTTACTAAAATTTTGGTAACTTTACTAAAATTTTATCTATAATGCTCGTTATCGTCACTTAAAAAGTTCTTGGAATACGATTTCCCCAAAAAATTCTTAGTAATTTTAAAATTTGTTTGATTCAAAGTGCAAATCTGTATCTGTTTCATGAATTTTTATTGTTGCCGTTACATAAAAAGTTCTTGGAATACAATTCTACTAGAAAAATTTTTGTAAGTTTCCAATTTTTTTTTTTTTTTTTTTTTTACAGTGTATAGCGAATTCGGTCATTAACCATTTGAAATACAACTGGAATACAAATCCAAAACATTTGTTTTGAAGAAATGTTCTTTTCTGATGTATTTGTTCAAGTTAAACAAATTTCAAAATACAAAAAATTATTTACTTTCATACTCTTAAAATATCAGAATAATAGTAAAAAAAGTGGTATTTCTACAATGCCAAAATAATCTACGACTTAATGTTGTATTTTTGATTTATTTATTATGCATGTTATACTTTACATCTTTAAAATATATAAGTAATCCTTTAAAAATATTCAGCTTTGTTTAAAACTTTTAAAATATATGTTGCCTTTTGATGCATATTTCTGAAGATGCTGTTATTTATATATTTCTATAAACGATGACATAGTACGAACGAAATGGTTACTGCCGTTTTTGTTCCCTCTTGGTCTAGTTCATTAAATAGAGTTTTTTTCCTTTTGATTTTGTGCAAAATGTATTCTGTATTTGTATTTGCCATTCAGATTTGTTAGTATCCCTCTGAGCGGTTTGCCAGTATTTTTCCATCCCCTCAAAACAACTTAAATCTGCTGTATAATTTTTTTTATTATTTTTTTATTATTTTTTTTTTTAACAGAATTATATTTTTCAAAGTTTGTCAAATAAAGAAGCATGAAGTACATTTTAGAAACAGACAGTGAAAGAAAATTTAAATTATGATTATTGTTATAAGTATCTTTATGAAAATGTAGGAAAACCCTCAGGACGTTCGTAAATTCTTGTTCTTCCCGGAAATGTGAAGAAACGGATTTAGTTTTTATTCTATTTTTTTTACAGTATTGTTTCCCTTACGCAATTTAAAAATTAATATTTCCCTCCTGAGTGTAATACTTACTACAAAATTTTTTATGATACTTTTTTTTGTAAATACTGCATTTTTTTATTTGTAATTATTATTCTCTAGTGTTGAATATTTAATTTGCTTAACTTTCAAAAAAAAAAAAAAAAAAAAATGTGTGTTTTAAATTTAGCAAGAATGCGTAATTATGAAGGTAGTTTTAAAGCCACTTTTATAAAAATGGTTACAAACAAAACTTTCAAATTTATTTTTTAAATCTTTCTGTTACCAACATCAATTATAGACATCAAAGTTATCTGTTAAATTATATTTTCTTTATATGGTAGAAACACATAAAATCAGTTACTAGTTTTATAATATTAGAGTTATAAAAATATATTACACATTAATGAGTTTAAAAAGTCAGTTTTTCAAATGAATGAAATAGTGCTTTATTCTATCTAAATTATAAAAAAAAGATGTTGAAAAATAATGTCGTATTTAGAATCAATATTTTTGTAAAGAAAAAAAGGCAAAATTTTTACGTTTTATTTTAAAAAAGTCATTCATACATTTTTTACCTGCCACTAAACAAATTTTGATATGTTAATCTAAAATGGTATACGTTTCACAAAGTAATACGTTTAATTATTTTGTAACGACAGTCCCACTTTTTAATATGTAAAAATATTTGTCAACAAAATTAATTTTTTTTAGTTATATGTTTCCTGTATCGAATAAATTCAGAAAATAGATTTAGAAGGTTTCTTACAAAAATGGCTTCTTTGTTTATACTTGTTTTTTATTCTATTTATTCTTATGTTGGTACTTAATTTTTCTTGTCTAGCGAACAAATAGGTTTTATTTTTTCACATTGACTTTTCTCTAAACTCTTTAAACATAACACTACTAACATAAACTAAATGTTTCCCCTTCCTTCTAAATCTGGCTTCAATATAATATTATATTTCATATAGATAATTATTTTGTTTTATATGAAATAACAATAATACTACTAATAATAGTAATTTATAATAATGTAATTAATATTTAACCTGTACATGTATTCCGATTTTATTACATAGTCCGTACTGGAAAACAGTTTTATGTATCTCCGCAAAATATATTCATTGTATGATACGTCTTTCTTATTATATTTGTATTAATAAAGCTAACAATTTTTTGCATAAGGACGGAAGATGTTCCGATAAATAATTAAAAAAAAACTTGAAATTAAAAATTTACGTTTTTAAAATGTGAATATTGATTTATGAATTTTTGTTATACATAAAATAAATTCCATTTTTAACCATCTGGAATTACAACTTAATTGAAAATCTTTTATTATTTGAAAAAAAAAAGCATAGGTTTTGCGTTTTAAATAAAAAAAAAAATCATTCGTACGCATTTTATTCGATACTATATAAATTTCAGCTACATTCTTCTAAAATGATATATGTTATAAAAAGTGATGCATTGATTGTTTTTCTTACAACAATTCCAAATTTTAAGAAGTAAAGTATTTTTTCTTGTACTTCTTTTATTCTACTTATTCTCATAAATGTACATAATTTTTATTGTCTAGAGAACAAATAGGTTTTACTTTTGCACATTTAATTTGCTCTACATACCATAATATTTTATGAAAGATATGCATGTTTATTTGTGTTTTATATATAATAATAATAATAGTAGTAATTTATAATATTTAATTTTTTGCTAGTTTATTATCCAAGTTGTACAGACATTCAGATCTTCATACATAGTCCACACATTCAAATGCAGTTTTATATTTCCCTGCAAACTATAATGCATGGTATGATACTCTTTGCTTATTAGATCTGTATTAATAGGCTACGGACGGCTACTGCGGCTTTTTACATATGACGATTTTAAGAAGTGAATATCAATTTATGTATTTTTGTCGTAAGTAAAATAAATTGTATCTTTATTCATTAGAATAACAACTTTAAATATTTGTATTTAAAAAAATAGGATGCATTTTTTTAGTCTTATTTAAAAAATCATTCATGCCGACTTTATCTACTAATAATAAAATTTCAAATACATTCTTATAAAATGGTAAATATTATTCAAGGTGATGCATTGAATTTTTTTTTCTAATAAAATCTCGATTTTTAATATAAAAATCTTTTGTGAACAAATTTGTTTTTTGTTATCTGTTTCCTTATTCGAGTAAATGGAGGAAATAGATTTGAAAGGTTTCTTATAAAAATGGCTTCTTTGTTTATATATGTTTTTTTCTACTATTTTCATATTGGTATTTTTTCTTGTCCAGAGAACAAATTGGTTTAACTTTTGCACATTTATTTTTCCCTGAACACTTTATCACACATGAACTAAAGGGGCTTTTTTCCCTTCTAAATCTAACTCTGATATACAGTAATATTTTATTTAAGATATATTATATATTTATTTGTGTTTTTACATAAAAAATTATCATAGTAATTTATAATATTGCAATTTTTTTTGCCACTTTAATATCCAAGTTGTACATACATTCCGATCTTATTACATAGTTCGTACATAAATACAGTTTTATGTTTCTCGACAAACTATATTCATTGTATGATACTTCGGTTTTTAATTTTAAAAAATCGTGAAAATTCACTTCAAATGAATCATTCACGATTTTAAAATGTAAATACCAAAGCTGAAAAAAATGAAGTTTTAAAAAATGCGTACATTCATGTACTCATATTGAATTAAGTATGTTTGGAACAAAAATGATCACATTGCTTTCTCAATTTTGAAAAATCACATGTTATTAAATCCAAACTAACGATAATTTTGTACCCTGTAATGGTTTATTTCATTCATGGTAGCATTAAAAATGCTTATTAATGTAAATATTAAATTATACATAATATATTGAAGTAATTTAAAAGTGTTTGCAAATAGTGCTTTTGACATAAAAATATTCGATTTGGGTATTTTGCTAATATTGTTTGCTGTTTTTCTAAATAAAGAATCAATTAAATTTTATTGTTAATAATTTTGAGCAAGAAATAAATGCTAGTGTATTTTTACTGTAATTTATAAGTTAACGGGGAGTTCATAGCCATTTACATATGAACACAACCATGGAATCAAAAATGAGTACACATGTTTCTTAATTTCGAATACATTTGGATTGCAATTATTTTGAGTATGTGAAGTGCTTAAAATTGAATACTTTTTACTCAATTTTGAGAAATAATTTTTATCATAGATAAAATAAATTGCATTTTTATCCATCTGGAATAATAACTTAATTAGAATCTTTAATTATTTGTAACAAAAAGTGCAGTTTTTGCATTATACATTAAAAAAATCATTCATATGTATTTAACTGACACAATATAAATTTAAATATATTCTTCTAAAAAGATATATGTGTCACAAGACAATGTGTTGATTTATTTTTGCTAAGAACAATTACAAGTTTTAATATGTAAAATATTTCTCAAAAGAATTAATTTTGTTTTTTGTTGTCTGTTTCCATAAACGAGTATTTGCAGAAAATAGATATAGGAGGTTTCGTACCAAAATGGTTCCTTTGTTTTTACCTCTTTTTTTCTACTTATTTTCATCATTCACAGGAACGTCTCGAGTTTTAAAGAATTAAAAATCAAATTTCTGCATCGTTAAAAACACAAAACACAGCTTTATGTGTATATTAATAATGTGCATAATATATATATATATATATATATATATATATATATATATATTTGGGTGGGGGGCACATACATGAATCAAATCTTAAAGTTCCATCAAAGATTTAAAAAATAAAAATCAATATTTGATTTTCTTTTAGGAATGCAATGTACTCAACTATTTATTTTTTGTTATTTTATAATATTAAACCTATGATTTATTTTAAAGGTTAATTTCATATGTCTGCGAATCAGTTTGTAATCTTTAAAAAATGAAGCATTTTTTCATTTATCTTTAATTGTGTTATTTAAATTGTGCATATTTTAAGTTCATGTTGATTATGCTATGCGTATCCTATCTTCCCACTGTTTTTATGAGTATTTTTCAATTTACTATTCATTAGTTGTATTTCTGAAATATATCACAATATATTTATGTGAAGCATTAAGCCTGTGTTGCATCTTTATAGAATTTAAACAGCTTGGCAGTGGGAGAGAGGATAATCTGTGGAGGACATATTTTAAAATTTGCACTAATGAAAAAAAAATTAATCCATTCTACACTTACAGCAAAAATTCATGTTCAAATTGCAATTAAAAGCAGATGAATATCATATTTTCTTCTTTTCGAAGTTGGATTTGGCAAACATAACTTTTTGAATAATTTTGATGACTTGCCACTATCAAAAACATAAATATATATATTTTTTTTAAACATGAGCTTTAGTTGAAACAAGATAAATAACCAAGCAAAAATATTTTAGAATTTTAAGAAACACTTAAAGTTTTAATAGAATTAAATTTAAAGATAGTTTAATTTATTTCAATACTTTTAAAAAATTCTCTTCTTTTCATTTTTTGTTAATATAATATTTTTATTCTAATTTCACAAAATATAACTTCTTCAAATAAAGAAATGTACAGAAAGAAAAAAATAAATTTTAATCATTTGTCTAACATGACACTTTCAATGTAGTATGAAAGCTACATCCGGTGGTGATTGGTAGAGACAGTGTAAAGCTATAAATCTGACGTTTCTTTGGCTATTGCGTAGCACGAAATAGATTTATTTTGCTAGCATATGTGCTATATATTTTCCGTCTGTTTTATATAAATCATAAATATTCTATTAACGGATGAGTTTCGTAAAAGAAATAAGTTGCAATCTAGCTATAGAGTCCATTTATACGTATATATTTTTGAAGACATATATATTTTCTAAACGGCAATTATACACATATGTTTTTTCACTTTGTTTTATGTGAATGAATTATAATAAAATCACTATTATTACATTTTATATACATTTAAAATAAAAGTATGCATATTATACACATATATATTACTAAAATAGTATTCTTATATCAAAACGTATATACAAAAGGGGCAGAGCGTAAATTTTGTAAATATAAAGTCACATACAATTTCAATCAAAAAGAAAAATATATTTACTGTATTATATCGAAATTTTTAAAAGGCAAAAGCAAAAACTTGTTGTTACAAAATTGCACTGGATAAAAGAATAAATTAAAAAAATGACATGCGATCAAATATGTAATCGAAATTCAAGCAACGTTTGTAAGTTTAAAATTTCAATTTAAAATCGCATGTAAATGTAAAAAATGTTATCGGTATCACATAAATTATCACTAATCGGAAAATGTTTTCTTTGTTTGTTTTCATTTCATCCAAAAGATAATTAAATTTTGTAATAAAAGACAAAAAAGCCAAAAACAAGTGCATGAACTTTTTTTGCGTGAACTTTGCATTATCATTGTATCAGAATAGTATGTATCGCCATGCGAGCTATCAGATCTCTGAAATGAATATTACTTTTGTTTGATACTATCAATGTTTTCCCCGATTTTAATGCACCGATATTGAGCAGATATTTATATTAAGTTTTATAATTGTGTTTTTATTTAATTTCTATGAATTTAGCATTTTTTCGATGGATTTTATTATTTTAAATAACTTACGTTCATTAAATTTTTATATTCATTAATTCTTATTAGTTTACCTTCTATGGAAGATAAATTTAAATGAAAAAATATTCATTTGATCTAATATTATTTTGCAAATTATAAAAATACCGTGAAATTTTATAAATTAAAAATATACCCCATACAATGTATAGCATACTTAAAATATATATCACATATATTTAATGACTTTTCTCAAAACTTTTACAAACTGCAATAAAATTTACTCATGGGCATTTCCATAACTTGTTTGTCTGTTACACAAATGAAAATCGCTAATGCTTGTTTGCCACCGTTATTTTCAAAACGTTTGCTTCGCCTTATTCAATTGACGATATATCTTCGATAAACTAAGTCGCATTTTCTCTTTAAAATACTGGTATTTAAAAAATCATAGTATGTAACAGACAAACAAGTTCACATGGAAATGCCCTCATGCAGCTTTCCTGAAAAACAGTTCATTTTGAAACAGGGAAAAAAATCTCCAAC
Organism: Maratus speculifer; assembly: GCA_964019185.1. NCBI lineage: Eukaryota > Metazoa > Arthropoda > Arachnida > Araneae > Salticidae > Maratus > Maratus speculifer. The sequence goes on along the minus strand of OZ025291.1, from coordinate 100,543,390 downwards.
TTTAAGTGTTTAGTACATCAATTAAAATCTGAAAAAGAGTTACATCAATTCATATTTAGTATCAACAACGAATGAGTTAAAACAAACTGTGATGTATTCTTGAATGCCAGAAAGTGCTAATATATTTTACGGTCATTTAGTCTGCCCTTATTCTACATGGAAAGGAATAGTTTCTAGTATTGGTATCATTTTCGGTATGCTAGCATTGGCAGCATTTGTGGTAGTGATGAATGCAAAGAAATATATAATTAATTTGTGAAATTTTAATATACAGAATATTTTAAAATAAAATAAGATTGGAAAGGGTTTGTGATAAATATTACCTCTTGTCTTTTTTTTTAAGTTTGACATTTAATAGAAGCAACAGAAAGGCAAATTTTTAATTAAAAGCCTGTAATTTATATAAAAAAGCAGATGTTCTAATAAGTATCTAAATAAGATCTTTGATGTATTTTAATACTTGCATATTTCATATCATATAGATGATTACGTACATAAACATATCCATTTTCACGTTGAATGACTTTTTTTAAAGTTTTAAAGTAGAATACATCTTAAAAAGTATCTTTCATTAGTGCACTTAAGCATGTGGGAATGTAAATAATAGACTTTAAAATATCTTTGATTTTTGTAATGTTTGTAAATAAAATTTTCTATCTCTTCGGATATTAATGGGAATCAACGAAGATAAACAATTAACATTCCTTAACAGAAGAATCTTTGCATGCTTTGTACCTAATAAACGTCAGTTAAGTTAAAGTTTAAAATTAAGTCTTGCGTAGTTTAAAGAACGTTCTAAAAAATGTTTTAAATTCATTTTCATTCGTTTTAATTTTTTCTACATAAGGCTAAATAATTTTCACAACATAAATTTAAATTGTTCAAAAATTATATATAGTAAATCATTATTACATTTGTTTCTCTTATCATGATTTGTAACATACTATTATCGTTTTTTGTATTTTAATACGAAAATATTCAAGAAAATTAATGTACAGGATGAAAAAATTAGTTTTTTCATACGAAAAAAAATCTATCTTTCTTATAATTATTTTAAATTTATTTTTCTAATGTTTTTTTTTATTAGTGGACACTTTTATAAATCGTCTTTACATCTACTTCAAAAATTAGAATAAAATGAATTAATAAGTTATCAATTTTAAAAGATTATTTATCATATATTTAAAATGACTTATTTAAAATTAGTCAATTTTCATTCTTTAAACATTATGTTGATTTATCTTGACAATAAATAATGAAAAGTTGGCTAGATATGATTGATTTTTATCATTTGTATTTTTACTACCTTCAACCATTTCACTTCAGAATTACTTAGAAAAACATTTTTATCTGTAAAAATGCGCTGAAAAATTTCAAAATGCTACTCAGTGATTGTTTTAACTTAGTCGAAAATACAAATAAGTTTCTATGTGATGGGTTCGAAAAATTTATCGCGTAGATTTACACAATGTTATACTAAATGTATCATTGGATTGCAAATCTTTAATAATTTTGAATAAGAAAAAAAAGCTGAAAAAAAATAATGAAAGAAGGCTACTCTGATAAAATCAAGATCGTATTATTGATCCGATAATACCTTTAAGATAAGCTATCATGGCGTGGCAATGCCAATTTAAGATTTAAAAAAATTTTTCATGACTTGGTTTTCGATTTTTTTTAACAAATATCGGATTTGATAAGCAACTTATTGACTATGTATGCGAAAAAGAATATTTTAGCAAATATGTTTTCACAAAAAATAATGGACCGATTTCTGGCCAATGGTATTTGGCGTACCCACCTACATAGATAATAACGCCATGAAAACAGTACTACCACGTAAGATGGTAAAATGGCATGTAAATTGTCCATTTATAAAGATACAACCTCTACATTCCTCGAAACCGACAAATTTATCTTAGTTCCGATTAATTGAGACATTAGGATGAATTAATAATAAATTGACATTTTATTCATCTGACATGAAACATACATTCTTTAAACGAAAGAGTGGATTTGGTTTCTCAGGAAAGAACAAGAATTTATTAGATCATCAATGAGTTGTTTTTATACATTCTACTCATTTCGATTTAAATTGCTTATTTAAATTACATATCTTGATTTAAATCGTTTAAAAACAGCTCTTTCACTCGAGTTATTTCAACTTTATACGAAAAGCTCACTTTAAAATCGTGAGATGAATGTATTTCTCCTCAATTTCAGTCATTATGTGTTTGACGCTTTAAGAGAAGAGGATATACCATTTTCCTTTTATAAATTTTTTTTTGGGGGGGGATCACATGACTGTGTAATGCATAAAAAAACACATAAGCTCTCTTCTGATGTAGTTTCAGCTCTATAAAAAATCAACCTGAGTAATAATGCGGGGTTATAATTCATGCATACTGTGAAGCACATACAAAATTTTCCTCAACATTCTCAAAGTAAGTTAAACTAACTACAAATTTATGTAATAAACATTTTTTATATAACCATACAGTTTTTCGATCACAGAATTCTCAAATTTTAGATCGAGCGTTGACTCTTACGTCCTCCTTCCAACGATAACGTCTGAAAATGGAACAAATTTACTTTCAGTGGTTGATTGTGATCCAGATGAATTACAGTACTTCTTCACAGAAACTCACAAGTGCCATTTGCTGGATTTTTTCTTCTTTTTTTTTTTTACAATTGCACGTAATATTAGCATTTGGCGCTATTAACAGCCCTGGTGTTATTAAAACAGAACACCTTATTAGTAAAAATGTTATTAGTATATATGGCTCCAAATCAGATAAATTTAGTATTACAAATAGTACTCTTGATATTTATTAAATAAAAAAAAATCATATCACTGAATTTTCTAATAGATGGGATTTTTTATTTGAATAAACATTAGCGTCTTTTTGTATAATCACATTCTAACTGAAAAATTTTATTATGTTACGCAACTAATGTTAAATCTGGTTGTGAACAAATGTTATATTGCGAAGCTTCGCAATTTAATATTTGTTTAATCAGAGAATCTTTGGAGATATTGTCAAGGGAATGGAGAATTTGTAATAATGTGTTGTCCTGCAACATATCGCGTATATGGTTTAGCTCACTTGGACCATTTAGGGAATTTGGTTTTGAATAAAATCCTTTTCCCCTCATCCCTCTTTTTTTCTTTTCTTGTGTTTTTATAACAACCTCTCTATTTTCTTCCTTCCTTCCCTATTATTTGTAGTTTCTTGGTTTATTCACCCTTTGGTACGTATCCAGTGTATATCTTTAAAGCTACAACAGATTCCTCTGATGACGACTTCTACGTGAAAGCGGTAAGGTTTTAACATCTTCTGACATCAATGTTTTAACATCTTGGAAAATATTAAACATTTTAAAACTTCTATACATTTGCACCTATTAACTATTAATTTTTTTGAGAATTAAGTATTCGTGTTGCTTATTATATATTGTGATATGCATTTCTTGAAATATTTAATATGTGTATAATGAATTTTAATATAAATAAAGAACTAAGATATTCTTGACATATATTCATTACTTATTATATCATGTGAAATAAAAATTATTCATGATGTCGTTTAAAAATATTCGTTAGACATCATTCAGACAATATATTTTTATTCAGAAACTAAGTATCATATCAAGGCTGCAATAAAAAAAATCTATTTTTTCTTGCGATCCTTTTATCAAAGACTTATGAGAAAACTTTCCTATGATTGCATATGCATTGTACTCGAGGGATGTGTTTGCCTGAACAAAGAGTAATAACACGTCTTGATTTTATGACGTTTTATTACACGTCTTGACTATTTATTTTATTTTTTTGTTTTTGGCATGAATAGCTAGAATATGTCGAAAACTTGCTTCTATGTGAGTAAGTCATTTTATATTGCCGTTGAAATTTGTATAGACACAACAATAATAAAGAGATTACATAAAAAGAAATAATAAGATTATTATTTATTTTTATATAATCAACTTTTTTACATAATCAATAAATATATATACATTTTATATAATTTTTATATTTATTAATTTTGGAGGTATGAAAATAAAAATCTTTTTTTTTTTTTTTTTTTTTTTTTTTTTTGAATTTTTTTTAAACATTAGATGAATAGAAGACATAATAAAATATAATTTTACGAAGAGGGCTTATAAAATGTACTTTTTCAAAAAGGAGAAAAATTACCTTATATGAGAGGGAGCTTAATTTCTGCTCTTTACGGCACTTTGTATGTAATCGTGGATTTCTTGTTCATTTTTCCTTTTGATTTTGTTAATTACATTTAGTGGCATTAGATTAACCAAATATTACACCCATTTATTTTTATCAATGCCCGTTTGCATTTCGTACATAGCCAAATATAAACTAATACCATTTGAACTATCATATTTTGTTAATAATTTAATCAATTCATATTGCTTACATGTATTTGCCCTTGGATTTACATCGGCGTGTTTGCTCAAATTTTCTTGTATTTGCGTTTTCTTGATTTCGATTTTTCTTTCGCGATCTTTTTCTACCAACTATATACTCCATTCTGTCTCTTTTATTTCTATTTTAAGTTTCCTTTAATCAATATCTATTTTTAAGTTCTTTTCTTAAATCTTAAATCGCAACTTCTTTTCTTCTAAATCTGTTCGTGGTTGTAGTTACTTCTCTTCTGCTTCTTCTTTTGTAACTGCCATAATTACTTCTAAGCGATCCTTTATAAAATTTTCATCATAATCCTTCAAGCTTTTAAACAGCATAATTAATACCGGACTCTCAGATATCGGTTTTTCGGGTAGTTCATTTCCATTCATTCTTCACAGAGGTTTATTAAATTCTCATAGTTTAATGTATAATATCTATGTCTGTTTTTTAAAACTGTACTTGGAAGTATACGATCCTAATTATTATTCAGACACGTTTAATTGTCAAACAACAGTTTCGCTTCGATTCATCTGTGATTATTTATTTCGACACTTAATACTTTTCCCTTTAAGATCCATGCCCTCAGCACCCAAATTTGAAGGAAGGTAACGTGTAAAAAAGCCAATCTATTTAATTATTTAAGCCAATCTATTTAATTATTTAATTCAGTGGGTATTGAAATAACATCACATGATTATTACACACACATGATCACATGATAACATTAATATAACTTCATATAGATAAATGTAGATGGTATTTTCTTGAAATACATTAAAATCAACTCCTAAAAGATACAATATATTTAAGTTAACACAATACAATTAGACCTAACCCTGCCTTTATTAAAATTTTTTTATATCGATGCTTCATGAAAGACAAAAATTCACAAACTGGCTCTTTTCTAATTTACAAAATCAGCTCATGTGCTCGTGCTCGTAAATTTTCATAATGCATCTTTCCAATCAAGGATAATGAAAAAGTACCAAAGGGCCGGTTAATTTGTTAATCATGCTCGTTTTGAGGCAAATTAAGGATGTTTAAATTCAAATCCTGCCTATATATATATATACATACAGAGATACAGATATACATAACAATTATAAGCCATTACAAATTACCAAAAAATTGCTTGTAGTACTTATTGCTTATTAGAAGAATGCTGCATACAAGATGACCATACAAAAAAATTAATCAATACTGAAATATAATTATTTGTTACGATCCCGATTTGTACAAGCCATTAAATTACCTAAAAATTGCTTGTGGTACTTACTTCTTATTGGAAGAATCTCGCATACAAGACGATAATCCAAAAATGTAATCTATACTGAAATATAATCATTTGTTATTTAGCACAATTAATCCAGTTTTCTTGTAAATCACATGCTACATTCTAAGCAGTATATTCTTAACAGCAGCATGTTTTCAGAATTGTCTCATACATACTGTCATAATTTATTCTTCAAAGTAACCAGATCCAGTATATCTCTAAAACAAACATGTATTGTAAATAGCCTAATAGATAACAGTTACTTTGATTAAGATGAGTGAACGGATGAACATGCACTTTTAAAGTGGCTAATAATGATACTTACTATGGTGAACTTCTAACACTTGCTTCTTCGGTGCAACTGCAATACTCTCGGGATGATTTTGTAGAGGGATACTATTTGATTGAAAATGATGTGACATATGTAAATCTCTGGAAAAATTACGGAGTTACAATAATGATCTTTGACGTTATTTCTCCCCGGTAACATAACAGGTAACTGGAACTTTCGGGACAATGTTCTCGTAGAAACACGAAACTATGATCATTTCTACTGGGAAATCATACCAAACAATTATTTTTGACAGTTTAAACTATTTTTTTCACTTTGTCTTCTTAACTAATATATCTCTCAGACAAATCAAACTCTCTTACATGCTAAACGTATGAGGATTAAGCATTTTGTTTTCCAATTTCCAATACTTCCAATTTACAATATTCAACATATTATATCGTAATTATGATTAATTTACGAGAGGTAAGCAAAAGGTAATGTCTCTATCACTCCATATTTATGTATTTCACAACTTTATCAAGTGTATCTAGACTTAATATTATAGAGCTAACTTTTCTCTATTTATATTTTCATTTTTATATTTACTGATTAGAACTATGGATCATAAGATAAAATAAAGTGTAATTATTAAATGTCTGATAAAAGAAGGTTGTGTACCTAAGGAAATCGATACTTTTAAGAATAATGCTTATGGAGGTGCTGCAATGAACATCAGGAATGCGTGGCTTTAGGTGAAGAAGCTTTGAAACGGAAAAACGGAAATTGCAGCTAAACCGAAAAATAGTCTGTCGACAACATCAAACGCAGGTGTAATTCAAGAATGTGCCGATAAATTGATTCGAAGAGACAGGTGCGTAACAGTTCAAAATATTTGTGATGCATTGAACGTCTGGTATAGCTTTGCCCAAAGAATAATTGCAAAACCATGGAAAAAACTGCTTAATGTAAAACCCTGAATTTATTAAAAAAAATTTCAAGCCTAAGTTATACGATTGAACAAATGCGTGCAAAAGCATGGTGACAGAGTTGAATGGTAGAACTGGTTGATAATAATTTTTTCTATATCTATTCATTAATAAAGTTTGTAACACACATGAAAAATTGCTTTTTCATTCATCCTCGCACATAACATATTGTATATATTAAAATAGATGCAATATAAAAATATGCAATATCCTGGAACGGACTTTTTTCACCCAATTGGGAAATTTACATCTGTTTTTAAATTACTTTAAAAAAAACTATTCGCATTTACGACTATTTCGAAAATTTTAAAATCTTTTATTAAAAGTTGCAGTTCCATTGACAAAAATCTACAACTGTGTTGCAGTACCGCGAATAATGATTTAAAATTAGCCTTGGTAATTAACGTTGTAATGAATATTGAACTTGCTTTCTCACTATCGAAAATATTGTTTCTGATAAGTTGCTGTAATATTTAGATTTATAAAAAAAATAAGCAGCCAAAAATGGTAAAAATTGGCATATTTACTGAGATTTATTATTCTATAAATCAAAATCTGTACAGCAGTATAGCTTCACAACAACATCATTGTGACGTTACATTGTAAATGGTGTCACGTGATGTGTATGTGAATTTACACTGACATGGATATAAGATCTGCATGGCAATTATGAAGGACTTTTGTCACGTCACAACCAATTGTCGTCGCAACTATCGATTAATCTTCACAACTAATTGTCATCACAACTAACTATTTATCATCATAACAAATTGTCATCACAACTAATTGTCATCACAACTAACTATTTATCATCATAACAAATTGTCATCACAACTAATTGTCATCACAACTATCAACTAATCGTCACAACTGTCGGCTAATTTGTAAAGAGACAGTGTGAACATACTTTTTAAGTGTGATATTGTGACGATTCTACATAGGGCCGGTTTCCTCGAGTTTATCTAAACACGGCCTAACCGTTTTTTATCGGCTGGATTATTTTCCCTTTATCGATTGTAGCTAGGATTTGGACTCGATTTCGAAAAACCTGTTATCCGATTTTAGCACAAGGTTGCATATTCACGTTTTGGATCCGTCCAAACTGGATCTGATTTGATTAAGTCTATTTATTCCACCGAATGAGATATTCTGATTCAAATCTGAATTGCAGTGAAGCAAACATAAAAGCTCTTGCTGCGGCCAATCACATACTAGGCTAGTTAAAAAATTTAAATGTCATTCGAAATGTATCATCTTTAGACAACTATAAGCTCAAACTTATGTCCGCACCATATTGTACACCCTGTCCCAAAAGTTTAGGCAATCAATAAAATTTGCATTAATACAAAAAGTAATAAGGTACAATTTAAATTCGCGAGATAGGTAATAAATAAAAGCTGTTTTGTTGATATACACATGTAAATTATGATCAAAAGTTTGAAATTAAAAATATTCGTTAAATATCATAATTATATGCTGTCCAAAAAGTATAGACAATTGTAATTTTTGGGGTTTTACATTTATAAAAGTAACTAAAAACTTACATGTAATATTAAAATGTATTGCCACGACACTTTATAACACCAAATACACGTAGTTCCATAGAATTAAGATTAACTAAAGAGTGTACTATAGAAGGAGATATTTCCTACCGGGATTTGTCAATTGCAGTTTTTATGTCATTTACGCATATATATTGCTTACCATTTTCACATATTTTACGAAATAAGATCCACCATTTGGTCTCCATAAGATTCAAATCTGGACTAACTGCTGGTAAGTCTAACAGTCTGTTTTGCCTAAACCATGTTCTCTTTGATGTGGAAGCATGGAAGGATGCCCCAGTCAAGTCAGGATGCTAGTCTGGTCTTGCTAGCAAATCCATAATTGGCAGTAAATTCGTACAGAAAATATCCTAATAATCCTCTAATTTCATTTTTCTACTCGAAAATTCTAGAAATGTTTGGCCGTTGAAAGAAATCCTCCTCATGTCATTACGGATCCTTGCCTTGTTGCCTTCTGAAACCTTGAAGCCTGCTTGGGCTCTTTTCTTAGGTCAAACCAGTAAAATTGATAACCATACGGACCGTTGTTTTTTTCACTTAAGATGACAGAAATTAGACCGTATGACACATTTTTTCTGGCCCAAGTTAGGCGTGCATCTTTATGCATCTGCTTTAACTAAGATTTAGCTTTCATTTTCCTGTAAACAATACTTGTTAAAGTCTTCTGTGTATACTGTTTTTTGAAGCTCTGGAAAATAATGAAATTTCATTTACAGATAAATTATCAACAAAAAACATTTTTATTAATATTCTATTATCATGTTACATTTCTTTATAGCTCTTCAGACTAGTTTACTAGTATTCCATGTTGCACCTGATCTCAAAATTCTATAAGTATTGCTGAAAGATCTCTTTATTGTTATCGATATTCGTACAGGATTTTGTTCTTGTATACAAGAAACATAAATGAAAAACTTTAGAATTATCGATAAATATCTTCCGATTTCCCTTTCGGGATCTAAAAATGTCAAAGTAGCCAAAAATTATGTACATTTTCACATCTCAGGGATTTTTTTCTTATCAATTTTCTTATCTCGCTGATGCGGAAAATTCGGAAAATCATATGAGGAACATAAGTGCATAAATTTAAAGTAATTATTAAATATCTTTTGGTTTGACTTTTATTATTTAGGCTGGCAAATACATGACATTAATGTATATAAAGTATAGAGCAATCGAATTAAAAGCGACCTAAGGGGAATTTCCCGAATAAGTTCGGTTTTCTGTCCGTTTACTGTAGTGTTACTGTTGGTTTAGTGCTCTGCTCGTAATAGGTTGGTAATGAAGATATGCAATTTTAGCTTCGATATTTTATTAAAAAATAGTACATCTGAAAGTGTTTATAAAAATTTAAATTTTAATATTTTGTTGAACTAATAGTGTGCTTTGAGGATCATACACAGAAATACCACAATTAAAGCGCAGTACACAGGATTTGTCTTTTCCCATTTTTAGGGATCCTACAAAATTAATAACTGGCGTTCTACCACGTTACAAAGATATAATAAAGCACTTTTAAAAATCTGACCTACCTTTGGGGTGATAGCGGTTTATGTGCTGAAAAGGTTGTATCAATTTGACAGACTGCCTCAGTTTCAACGGTTTCTAAGCAAAGAATAGTCCAAATGATCAGATTATGTAATGATAAATACAAGAGTATGAAGAAGTTTGTCGCTAAAGAACAGACGAATCCAAAATTAAGAATTTTCCAACTGGAAGAATAAAAGCGTGTGTTTGAAATTTTTCTTACAAGTGTACATCTCTAAAAAAGATGTAAATGCCCACGTGATAGGAAAGTTCAACAATTAGAAGACAGTTTCTTAAGGATCAGAGAACTTCAAGTAAAATGTTGATAGACCCAGTTGATACACACGGAAACACGAACCACAACACGGAAACTTAGTAAACAAACGTGCAGGTTTGAAAAAGAATAGGGAAGTTTCAGAAAATAGTATAAAAGAGAAAAAAATAATCACAACTGCTTCATGGGAAGACTTGGAGTTATTTAATTATTCTAGTCTTGGTGATGAATAACTGTGTCACGATATTAGTGATAAACCTTTAACGTCATTGCAATCTAACTTAAATGCTAGAAGTATATTACGAACAACCCGTCTTCCTGCTCTAGCTAGAACTTGAGACACAATGGGAGTGCTCGGCCGAGCTACATCACCAGTAACAAGCGTACTTCTTGAAGTCGTAAGAGTTGTGACACATGACGACTTGTCCAATGTTATAGATAGGCATAACATAAGAAGGCAAAAAAAAAAGAAATATGGCGTAAAATGCCAAGTCCAAGGTTAGTTTTATGTCCACCAATACCTTGAAAAGATTGTATTTTGATCGTCGAAAAGATCAAACTTTAATTCAAAGGAATATTGAGGAAACGGTCCAACAACAAAGAGTGCTTGAAGAATACGTGACACTAATAGAAGAACCTAGTTGCGATTACATAGAGCATTTGTTATCAATAACCTCTTCTGCTGTGTTTCTCCTATGCTTTTCCATATTTTCCGCTCCAGCGAGAAGAGAAATTGATAAGAAGAAAAATCCCTGCGATGTGAAAATTTACAGAATTTTTGGCTACTTTGACATTTTTAGACTACGAAAGGGAAGCCGGAAGATATATATTGATTATTCGAAAGTTTTTTACTTGTGTTTCTTGATATTCTTCGAACATTTCTGTGCCAGCGGGAATAGAAAATCGGAAATTAAAAAAAAATGACTAAAATGTGAAAATTTGTATCATTTTAGGCAAATTTCCCATATTTAGAATCCAAAGTGGGACTTAAAGATATTTTTTATTTGTTCTAATATTTTGGACTTATGTACCTTATGTGCTCTTTCAGTTTTTTCGCGCTAGGGCGAAGAAAAAATTGAAAATTAAAAATATTACTGAAATGTGAAAATTAACAATATTTTTGACTAAAAATGCATATTTCGACCCAAAAGTGAAACCGGAAGATATTTATTGATTGTTTTGAAATTTTATGAGTATATTACTGATACCACTCTACAACTTTTCCACGCTATGCATAAAAGAATTTCGAAAAAAAAGTTTTTGACGCTCCGCCCAACAGTAGATTATAATTAGGTGATTGAATGTAATAAACCGCGTTCATTTTTATACAAATAGCATGTATACTCGTAGTGAAATTAAAGTTTTTATAATAACAGTCCCAAATTTTTCCATGTTTTTTTTTGCTTAAAATTTGAGATTTCTTAATATAATATCATATTCGTTCCTGAAAATATGACAAACAACATTGTACACTATATCCTCTAATCAGAATTAAAAAATAATAAAGCTTTTGTGAAAAATAAGCAGGTTTACGAAATATTTTTTCATTGCGCATGCGTGAAGCCCATCAAGATATCAGGTGTATATTGTCTCAACTAAATGTACAGAGCAACTTTTGTGAAAGTCTCAAAAACATAGCTTGAAAATTCTAAATGTGTTCGCTGAAAGAGTAAGCTCGAAATGCGTTGTCCCCCCCCAAAAAAAAAAAAAAAATGAGGGGTTGTATCTGAATATTGTTGTGTATAATATCCCATATTGTGTGTTCTATATCGGTACTAATCAATGGATAAATGGATATAGACCATCATCTTTTTGCTTCATTTTGGGAATAGCGGAATTTATGCTCATTCTATTGGCGATCACTTTCAGAATTTTCAAGCTATGTTTTTGAAACTTTTACCAAAGTTGCTCTATACATTTAGCTAACACAATATATAAATGAAATTTTGATAGCCTTCATGCATTACACAATCCAAAATTATTTAGTAAACTTGCCCATTTTTCATACAATATTTACTATCTTTTTATTCTGATCACAGGGTATTATGTAGAATGTTGTTTGTCATATTTCCAGAAAAAAAAACACAGTTTTATATTAAGAATTCTGCAAATTATAATAAAAAAACTTGGAAAAATTTGGGACTGTTTTTACAAAAACCTTAATTTCTCTACGAGTATACATGCTATCGTTATAAAAACAATTACAGTTTATATCAATAAGCCATTCATTCACAATTTACTCTTTTGTCACATTAGTTTTGACAGGGTTATCCAAAATATATTCGTTCTTTTCCAATTTGTTGAAGGTCCTCTATGTAGATTTTCGGAGAAAAAATTTCACGGAAATGTATGACCTGTACTATTATATTTACACACTTGGAGTTTCAGGATAATTCCTTTTGTATTTTTCGCGTTTTTCTACAAAATGTCAAAAGTTGCAAGTGGCCGGTCAGCTTTAGCCATATAGTGCATAATAAAAGAAATTAAAATGTCGAAAAGATATTGCCTTTACATTAAATGTATTTTCAATTTCGGAAAATTTTCTATCCTTTACAATATTTGAAACATTTAATTTGTGCATTCAGGGTTAACTTCCCAATTTTTCAATCGATACATTTTCTGATATTTAAATTAAATTTGACTGTAAATTGTGATTAAATTATGATTATAATACTCCTTTTTTTTCTCTTATATATTTTTAAATATAAATTTGGATAAAAATAAATTTTTTACACAGATGAAACGTTATTTAAAATTATATAAAAATATATTCAGGGAGTCTGACGATTTCCCAATTGGTATGGACCCTGGGTTGGGCAAGTGTCTCTTTAATCGATATTAGCGTCGCCCTCTTTAACTTTACTGAAAAAGCCATTGTATTATCCACGTCTACTAAAATTATTCGTTAATCTTACTTATTTAATCAATTATGTATAATATGTTAATTTTATTTGGAGAATATATTAAATTTTATCTGAGTGAACACAGGTATGTATTTCTGTTACGAAAATCATATTTTAGAAGGTTAAATAAATATAATCGTTGATTTTAGCTGTTTTGCATCACAAAAATTCTGCAATAATTGAATTATTTTAAAATTCCTTTCTTCAATGAGGCCTACTCCATGCAAAATCACCTGAGCAAGAAAGCGACTTGCGCTGCACTTTTCAAGAAACCCTAAGAAAACATAAAAGCAGTAATTACCTAATTTAATACTTTTATTAGATGATGTCATGGATGGATTTTGAAAATCGATTGTAAATCAATCAGGACAAACAAAATTATCAAAACAGAAAAAGTTAACAAATGCGTGCGCAATTTGTTGCGAGCATTATGCCGTGAAATGCAGTCGCTGTTTAGAACCACAAAGGTAATGCAATAACTAAAATGTTTTAAAATTTATTTTCTTCAATGATACCTACTCCACGTACGCGGGAGACATGCGCTGCGCATCTGAACAAACCCTAAGGTAACACAAAGGCAGTGATTACTTAATTTAATATTATTTTTTATGGTGCCATCGATGCATGTTGAAGAACGATCGTAAATAAATCTGGAAAATAAAATCATCAAAACAGGAAAAATTATGAAATGATTATGCAATTTGTTGCTAGAATTCAGCCATGAAATGCTATTGCTAAATCTCATATTTATCGCCAGCCCTCATTGGCTGTCTGCTTCGTTGTCGCGGATTGTTGGCTACCTGCAAATAGGTAATATTTTGCTTATTTTTAAGCTCTTCTCTGAGCTCTTCGCACTCACAAAGGATTAGTTTTGGATTAAAAATTAGGCAATCTTCAAATACAAAGAAACAGTACATCGTAAGTACCTGTTTAGGAAAAGGAGGTTCCACAGGGAGAAATCAAAAAAAAAAAAAAAAAAAAAAAAATTTGCAAATGTTATCATTAAAAATGTCCTTTGAGATATTTTACTGCTGAATTAAATTCTAAATAGTGTTTATATAATGACTAAAGCTGACCGGCCACTTGGGATTTTAGACATTTTGTGAAATAATCTGTAAAAATATATGAGGAATTATCCCGAAACTCTGACAATGTAAACATAAGGGTAAATGTCATACATTTCCATGAAGATTTTTTATTAAAACTCCATAGGGGATTGTCAGCAAATTGAAAAAGAAGGAATATCTTTTTGACAACCCTGTCAAAACTAATGTCTTAAAAGCGTTCAAGCTGTAGATTATGATTAAGTGGCTTATTGTAATAAAACGTGTTCATTTGTATGCAGTTAGCATGTATACTCGTAGAGAAATTAAGGTTTTTATGAAAATTGTTCCAAGTTTTTCAATTTTTTGATCAGAACGTGCAGAATTCTTAATATAAAATGACTGTTTTTTCCAAAATTATGATTAAAAAAACATTGTACACAATATTTTGTAATCTGAAATAGAAATTAGTAAAAATTGTACAAAAATTGAGCAGGCTTTCTAAATAATATTTCATTGCGTATACGTGAACGCTATCAAAATTTTGTTTACATATTGTGTTAGCTAAATCAATAGAACAACTATTCTGAAAGTCTCAAAAACATAGCTTGAAAATTCCAAAAGTGATCGTCGATAGAATCAGCTCATAATCCGTTGTTTACAAAATGAAACAAAAAATGAGGGATTGTAACCAAATATACTAGTACGTGCTACATTGTGTATTCTATATTGACACTAATAAATGGATAAATGGGTACAGGAAAATTTTCAATGATTTCAAATTAGAGATTTTTTTTTTTTAATCTCCAACAAGTAATTTTCATTTTTCCGATATTTCTCGACGAAGAAATCTATAAAAACTTAACTTTCTCAGTTGGTCAAATTCAATTACATTTAGAAAACTAAGAGGATTATAAGAGAAAAACTGTAACTTGAAAGTTTCTTAAACTGAAATTCACTCATCCATACAACTTGGGAACAGTGGCGTAGCTAGGGGGGGGGGGGGGGGGCAAGGGGGGCGTCCGCCCCGGGCGCCGAGGCCTAGGGGCGCCAAATTGAGAGAAATTGGCATATTTCTATATTGGGGTGGGGGCGCAAAATTTCTTGCTGGCCCCGGGCGCCAAAAAACATAGCTACGCTACTGCTTGGGAAATCTCTTATTGCGTTACAAATGCCTGTATTTATTTCAAAGAGGGGAGAAAAATGGAATTTTCTATGCTCCTTTATGTTTAGAGTGCGTTTATCTTTAATAGAAATGAATGAGATTATCTTGTTAAATTTATTGTATTTCAAATCTAAAATTATCTAGCTTTAGAAACTTTATAAAATGGTTCTTTGATATATATCATAGGACATATACTTTATATATATATGATTTTAAATATCTAGATTCTTGATATTTTTATATTATTGACATTTATTTTTAAAATATCACTGTTTAGAATAATTTAGATATATTTATTTTTAAAAAAACGTAAAATGAAATTTTTAATAGTTATTGATTGTGTAATACTAATCTATAAACTATATCTAAAAACTAAATATAAATGAACTTCTAACTTATAAACTAAATCTCATAAACTATATTTTTTTTTTAAGTTTGTTAAATAAACACGAATTTTAGATTAGAATCTCTGCTAAAATTCCTACTAAATAAAAATTATGCGTTAAAAGCCAAGGAAATTGATCTGAGCATAACTTTTTTCTTAAATTTTTGATTTGTCCGTTGTACTTTCTCTTAAACACAACGCTTAAAATTAAAGCTTGCACAAAATTAAAGAGAATCGCACCTAAATATATATATTTTTCTTTTTTCACGTTACTTTATTTCAAATAACAAGAAACACTGTTTTGAAAGAAAGCTTTCGATGATTTCAAATTACAAATTTTAAACAGATATTTCTACACCAAGTAATTCCCTTTTACAGAAAATTTTCGGAAAAGCAAATTATGGAAACTTTACTTTCTCAATCGGTCAAATTCAATTGTAGTTAAAAAATTATGAAGGTTATAGAAGAAAAACCGTAACTTGAAAGTTTTTTAAACTGAAATTCACTCACCCATACCACATGCGAAAATTCTTATTACGTTATAAATGCCTGTGTTTATATCAATGAATAGAGGGAAATGCAATTCCCAATGCTTTCTCTGTATATAGAGCGTTTATCTTTAATACAAGTGAATTAGATTAGCATGCTGATTATAGTAGGATTTTTTGGTATATACCAATGAGTATGCATCGTATTTCTTGATAGTATACCCGATATTTATTTTTTAAATTTCGAGATTATTGATTGGATTATACGAATTATGAATCGGTTTTAAAGTTTGCGTATAAAGAATACAATTTTAGAGTTTCGAATTTCCAATTTAAAACCATAGACAGAATTTAAATTAAATCGAATGAGATGAAGAGAAAGTTAACAAAATGAACTTAACGTTACTTACCCATCTCCCAAAAATACAGGACAAACTGGAAGAAAGATAAGGCTTGATATTATAAAACAAATCATATTTATTCCGTACTATCATCACAACCACTAAATTACTTTATTTTCTTCGAATAAAGAATATAATTTAGAAAGAATATAAAGAATATTAGAATCACGACTAAATTAGTCTACAGACTGTCACTCGGAAGAATAGAATGAGTTTTATATAACGAATAAACTTTGGGTTTGGTCTGAGAGGAATAGAATCAGTTTATATGATTTCGTCAACAGAACCACGGACCCGTCTGTTGCCAAAAAACTTTTCTCGAATGTAAAACTTTGCTCGGCAAACGAAAATAAAATCACACTTGTCAATGCGATTAGCCGTTGCCATGGAGATCGAACGCCAAAGAGTTTAGGCATCTTTTTCCCCCATAACCTCCGGGGGGCGGCAGAACAGCAATTTGTTGAATAAGACGTTGAAAGTCTTTTACTTGAATGGATCGTCATCATTCCATCTGCCTTGTCAGCACCTGGATGGTTCCTGTCACTGATGGATAACTTCCACCTAGAAAAGACACTAAAACATGGATTATAATGATCAGATAATTCAGGTAAAACAAGTAATGGAGCTTGAATAAGGATATGTCCTGGATTTAAGACTGATAAATAATTTGGATCATAAGGATGTGTGAAATTTCGATGAATTTGGTGTTGTGAACTAAAGTCTTGGATTTTGGATTCTTTGAGTACTAAGTACAGTTTTTTAAGGTAAGAATCTGCAACAACGAATGTTCTCCCAATATCAGAAAAAATGTCTGTTGGACATTCTTTTCTTGATATGAAATGCCCTGAAGTGAGAATTGCTTCGGCTGTAATTTCCGTTACTGATTCAGTGTGTACTGCTTTGGTACACATACAAAGAAAAAGACAAATGTAGAATTGAAATATAGATGTCTTCCGAATATGTACACATTTTATTTTGTTTGGGCCTGAAAAAGCAATCCTTAGACGCTCAAAGGCTCTGCAAGAGTTAATTCGTGGAGAGGACAAGTCTCCCATGAGCTGAGTAATCGGTTGGGCGGATGGTCGGATGCAACGAATACACTTTCTTAATTTTTTCTTAGCGGTAGATCTGCCGTCAACAATCCAAAAGTTTTGATTTTTTAAGGAGAGATCTTGATCAGGACCCGCTTGCAAAGAATAGATATGGAAGTATAGAATAATGACTTCTGTTAATGGATGGTTGTTAGGAAGAATAATTGACTGTTTTGAATCGAAAGACAATGTTCTATGTTTGCTAAGTAGGTTAAGTTCATCAGAAAAGGTAGAATATTGTAAGAACTTGATGATAGTTTTAAAGGGGATGTTGAGTTCAACAGCATTTAGAGGATCCTTTGCTTTTGGGGAGAATATGGCGTTATAAGCAGATCTCTGAATCCAAGCAATTACACGCAGTAGTTTTGTATATGACGAATATTTGGTGAGAATGTCAATATCATGTTCTAGTTGAGTTGTTAAACATGAACTTTCGGATAATAACTCCATGAATAAAATTGAAATTGAAGAATGTTTGTCAACAAAAGAATTGGAATATTTATTCCACTTGTTTAGAATAATTAAGGGCACATGATTATCCCACTTCAAGTCTGCCTTCCACACTCCTTGTATTAAAATTTTCGAATTAACTGTGGAAGATGACAGAAGACATAAAGGATTAGTATGATGCATGATTATGAATAACAATTGATGTTTTGTGTTCACAGTAGGATTTTCTACCACTTTTAATCGTAGGGAATCCTTTTCCCAGTTCCACTCTAGCCCTAGAATGCGCTATGATGAATCAGGATTTAATGAATAGGTTAAATTACTAGCCTTTAAAGAATTTGGCTTTAACGAATGTGTGAAAGTTCAAGCATTTAGAGAATTTGATGAATGTTCCACAGCAAGGGGTTCAGTGGTGGTCCATTTCCTGAATTGGAAACCACCAATCTGAAATAACGAATGGAGCTCATAAATGAGAGCTTGAACTGAATCGAAAGAATTTGTGCCACATGGAAGGTCGTTCACATACAGGTGGCTTTGGGCTAGACTAGCAGAAAAAGGAAACTTGATTTTCTTATCTTCGCTCAATTGCTGAATGATTCTTAGAGCTAAGAATGGGGAACAAGACTCATTGTCACAAAGAGTGGAAATTTCTAAATGTTTAACCTTCTTCACTGATTTTTTCTTAGTTACAGAATTATCTTCAGGTTTATTTAAAGTCAATAATAGTGATATTGTTTCTCTGTCATCAGTATAAATTATATTTTGACGAATAATTGGTTGAGGTGTATTAGAACAGAATAAAGGGCTATTATCAGACATTTTAGGTTCGAAAGGTTTCGTTTCAACAACTAGAGAAGAAACATGTTTACTAATCTGTTGATATAGTTCAGGTTGCTTATGAGAATTCAAATCAACAGGTGACATAGATGAATTCAGAGAAGAAATGTTTTTAGAAGGATTAACAGAGTCATTTTTCGAATTTCGACAAGCAGAAATATCAGTATTTGATTTACGACTATTAGTTTTAGAGTTATCTTCCATTGTATGCTTCTTTAAAGTAACTTGTGAAGAAATGGGGTTCGTTTCTGAATTAGGAATCAACTCTAAATTTAAAAAGTCAGTCATAGTTACTGAATGGCAAGCTACACTTGTAGTCGATTTTGACGAGTGGAGTACTGGACCACTAAGTATGTGACCCAGTGTAGTTGGGATAGCAATGGGTTCACCCGACTGTCCACAAATAGGTGACCCTAATAAGAGCTTGGCAAACACATCGGCTCCTAGCAGAATTTCGATGGGTTTTTCCTCATGAAAGTCCGGATCAGCCAGCTGCACGTTTTCAATGTGCTGCCATGTACACCTTTCCAGTTTGAAGTTAGGGAGAGGGGTAGTAACCTGATTAACTACAAGGGCTTTTAAAAAATTGTACTTATTTTCAAAAAATGGTGCGAATTGAAATTCAGTGAAATTAAGGCAGGTCTCAGCCAAAATGCCATTAATACCTACAAGGCTATGGTTCGTTTTTCCTACAGGCAAATTTAATCTTTCTACAAACTTTTTTGAGATTAGAGAATTTTGAGAAGCGTTGTCAATAAGTGCACGGCACTGAATGACCTTACCTGTGCTAGATTTAACATTAACAAGAGCGGTAGACAACAAAACATTAAAATTCTGCAAAGATGAATGAATTTGGGCACTATTAGAAACTGAAAGTTCTGGTTCAATATCACTAACATGCTCTTTTTTGGATTGATTAACATTGTAAATATGTAACAAAGTATGATGCGATTTTGAACAATTTTTACATTTAACGTTTATTCTACAAAGATTTACATTATGGTTTTGCCTTAAACAATTTTCTCATAATTTATTTAATTCAACGATTTTCCACCTTTCCATAACCGGTTTTGCATTAAATACTGGACACCGAAAAAGCGCATGGCTTTGATTGCATAGTAAGCAGTTACTGCCGGTTTTAACAACTGCGCTGTTCACTACGGTGGTTTTGACTCGACTAGTATCTAGAGATTTTTTATCGAAATTAAATTTAGACTCGACTTTATTGTATTTTAAATCTTCTACACTTCGAGCTTCACGTTCAATAAATTTTCGAAATAAATCCAAATCAGGAATTTTATCATTATCTAGTGATAATTCCCACCTTTGTTTGAGGGGCTGATCTAGTTTATTTAACAAAAAATGTATTATCATTAAATCACTCAAAGCATTAGATCCTAATCCCAAAATTTTTAAGTTCCGAATGGATTCATTACATGTATCTAATAATTCTAACAACATTTTTGAATTACTTGCTTTAATAATTTTTATCGAAAATATTTTGTTTATTTGGCTTAAAGCCAATTGCCGTTTATTTTCATAGCGTTCATTTAACAAATCCCAACACTGAATTAAATTTGCTGCACTCAAAGAGAATCCTCGAATTAATTTGGCAGCGTTGCCTCGAACACAAGAATGTAAATATTGTAATTTCTCAATATCAGACAAATTTTCATTTTCTAGAATCGTAGATTTAAAAACTTCTTTAAAAGAAATCCAACTCTCTGAATCTCCAAAAAAATGGGGCAAATCGAACTTTGGAAGTTTTACATGCGAATTATTTTGTTTGTTTTCAAAATGAGTTTCCGCAGAATCAACTTTCGTTTTCCCCTCTAAGTCGACTAAAAGATCACATATTACTTCCTGATACTTCAAAAAACTATCCAAATTATCGTTATTTTCTTTCGGGGAAAGCTTATCAAATGCCTGCGTAAGAGTTTGTTCATATCCCGCTATTTTCGATTTTAAAACTTTAATTTTTGCTTGTTCCTCTGGCTTGGAATCTAATACTTTTTTCCGAAATATATCGATTTCCTTACAAATGCGTTCAAAAAACTGTTCCTGTTTTGATTGTTTCGGCATAATGAATGTTTAGAAATATACAATATGATAAATGAATAAAATAATCAAATAAATAAAACACTAGCAACTTAATAAATGCAACATCTCTTTAAATACAGAATAAATAAACAAACAACAAAGAATAAATAAAACGCAGGCGATTTTTTTTTTCTCACTACGTTCTAGCACAGGTATAAATAAATGAATACGGCTACGATTTAAAATTATTCCATCGTAGCTCTTGGCTCGAAACGGACCAGAAAATGTGGATTATACGAATTATGAATCGGTTTTAAAGTTTGCGTATAAAGAATACAATTTTAGAGTTTCGAATTTCCAATTTAAAACCATAGACAGAATTTAAATTAAATCGAATGAGATGAAGAGAAAGTTAACAAAATGAACTTAACGTTACTTTCCCATCTCCCAAAAAGACAGGACAAACTGGAAGAAAGATAAGGCTTGATATTATAAAACAAAACATATTTATTCCGTACTATCATCACAACCACTAAATTACTTCATTTTCTTCGAATAAAGAATATAATTTATAAAGAATATAAAGAATATTAGAATCACGACTAAATTAGTCTACAGACTGTCACTCGGAAGAATAGAATGAGTTTTATATAACGAATAAACTTTGGGTTTGGTCTGAGAGGAATAGAATCAGTTTATCAAGCCGACTAGAATAGAATGATTTCGTCAACAGAACCACGGACCCGTCTGTTGCCAAAAAACTTTTCTCGAATGTAAAACTTTGCTCGGCAAACGAAAATAAAATCACACTTGTCAATGCGATTAGCCGTTGCCATGGAGATCGAATGCCAATGAGTTTAGGCATCTTTTTTCCCCATTGATATTTTCATATTCAAGAAGTGTATTTTTAAAATATCACTCTGCAAGATAATTTTCATATTATAAGTCAAAACATGTTTAAATCAAATTTTCAACTGTTGATGAATGTTGTGTAATTGTGAAGAAAATGAACTTTTGTTTGTATTATTTTGTATTTTTTATTCGAACAAGAAAACAAATACAGTTTCCAACCTTTATGCATGACGTTTTTATTTTAAAATGTAGAACTAATAAGTATGTGAGAAAACTAATTCAAACTATTGTTATTTGTCACTTAATAACATCTATTAAAAATAAATTAATCTAAAATATCTAATCAAAAAATCTGAGTTACATTCAGCTTCATTAGAAAATAATCTTTTCTAAAGAGAATTTTGCGTAGTTGAGTCTAAACTGTAGCATATGCTGGAAAGTAAAAAAATTATCAAGCTTACATTTATGTTCTTGAATTCTTCGAATTTCCATCAATTCAATTCTTCGATATAAAAAAATAACTACTTTGTAATTGAAATTTTATTTTCGAAGTTTTTAATTTCTTAATACTAGTTCCTATAGTTGGTATTTTTAAAGGTTTTGTTTTGACATAAGGGTACACAACACATCGCAGTATATTAAAATGCAGAATATACAGTCCTTTAAAGAATGCGAGGTCATTAATTATGTTAATACGCACCGATATAAAAAATAACTACAGAAGAAAATGAATATGAAGATGCATACAGGTTAGAATCTTACCTATATCACTTTATATATTTATTGAATACTGACATTTTAAGTTGATATATGTATTAGGGTGGATCGAAAAGTAAGGGAAACATTTTTTTTTTTTTTTTTTAGAAATCACTATCGGCGCAGCGTGCAAAAGTTGCCTTTTATGTATACTAGTTTACAGGATTTATTTTATTAAAATCCATTCATATCTTCCGGTGCCCCAAGCGCCCCAAAAATAATTAAAAATCGAGTTTTTTATGATTTCTTTTATATTTTTTTGTTTTATTATTTTTTCTTAATTACTTTTGGCGCGGGGTGCAAAAGCTATTATTTATCTATCTTAGCTTACATATTTTTTTAAAAATAAAATTCATTCATATCTTCCGGTGCCCCAAACGCCCCAAAAATAGTTTAATATTGAAATTTTCTTGAAAATTTTTTTTTGTTTTATTTTATTTTTATTTTATTTTATTATATTTTACATTTTGAAATTCATTTGGCACTGGGTTGGAAAGTTGTTATTACAATACTACATAACTCTGCAGTTCCGATATATTTTTTTTAATCAAAATCCATTCACATCTTTGATGCACCAATTATAATTAAAAAATGAATTTTTTACAAAAATGTATTAAGAATTATAATTTACGAAAAATACTTACAAATTTTGAAAACAGTTTAATTAATAACGTATAAGGTTATAAATAACATTAATTTTACAATAATAAGCGACTTATAAATTTAAAAATCAAAGCATTAAATTATAAAAATTACAAAAATCGAACTTACGTAGGGAAAAGTTTTACATCCTTCAATTTGGAAATTTACCTATTTTTAAAGTTTGTAATCTTTTTTGGTATCAAAGTGTTTTATATGGCTTCTTGATTTCATTCTATTCAATATAAAACCGTGTCTCTTTTCTTGTCCAGATACAGTTTCTGATGCCTCAGACACAAATCGAACTCATCTTTCAATCGCTTGGGTATGGCATGGATATTTTAACCATTCATTCGTTTTTACAATCGTTCAGACTACCCTGTATATGATAGATAGAACTTAAACACTCCAAGAAAAAAGGCAAAAAATTAGTTTATTTACTTGTAATTTAATTTAAAAACAAGTACCATATAAAAAAGTAATCAGTTATTCCAGCAGTTATTTTGAATAGAAACATTGTAACCAAATCGTTTTCTAAGTCCATTTAAACGGACCATGATTGTTTTGAATGCCACTTTCTGGAAGAAAGCCTCTGGCAGTGTACCTCGGTGTTAGAAACACTTTACATACACACACATATATATTTTAGCATACCGTGTGTGAAATTCCCCGTATTTTTTCCATACACCGTAGTGTAACGCATTCACTTTCAATGTCTCTAAATAAGAGCAATAAATCTATACCGAAACTGCGATAGTAAACTCCAATAAGGTGCATCCCACGCACGGACAACGGGGGAAACATGAAGCGCAACATAGGAGAAAGAACCAGTTAAAATAACGAAGGAAGTTGTTTCAAACCTGTTTCAATACTGTTTGTCCCCAAGAGCGACATGTCTTATGTGTTGCCTTAGTATGAGACTTGCTTTGCACATATTAGTTGCATGGCAATTCGAGAGCATCATACGAGTTACAGCAGAGAAAGATAAACATTAAGACAAATCGCATTCCTAAAAACTTTTCGATTTGTTGGAATGCGTTGAAAATCTTATCACTGTTCAATATATTTAAAGTGAATAATTGCATAATTGGGATTACCTGTGATTTCGTAATTTGGATCAAAGCATTTTGGAGGACATGTTGATCGCAAGGAAAACTTTATATTACAATTATTTAGATAATTTTTAGTCTATAATTAACGATTGTGCACTGCTTCGATAAAGAGCTATGGCAGAACATTTTTACAATTGAGTGAACCAGACTTTGAAACTTTAGCTATTTTAAAGCTATGTGTAACATATTTTATGAAGTTTATACTTTTAATTAGTTAAATCATGCAAAAAATTGTAAATATTATACGTATAATTAGCTTTCCTTATTGCAAAACATACATTTTATGTGACGAGATAAGAAGCAAAAGCTAGTATGTCTAAAAATTAAAATTTTATTTTAATTTCTGATGCTTAAAGCATATTTAATTGGATAAAAAATTGGAATGCATGTTTAAGAAAATTTACCTTTAAAACCTAATGTATACTTCTTGGTTAACATTAAAATAGTTACTGTTGCATCATTTAAAATAGTAACCAAATGTATGTTCTTTATTTTTTAAACAAACTGTATTTAAAAATGAGCAGGCTTCTTAAAAAAATTATATTTACGGTTATATGTAATTTTTAAGTATTCTCTTAACTAATTATTTCATAGGCTGTTGCAAGAGTCCCCCAGTGTCTTTTTTAACAATTTTTAAAATATCTTAATTATATTTCAGTGACAACGTGTTCTGCAAAAAAAAACTTTCCTAGATTTAATGAGTTTTATAAATATGTAAATGGGATTATTCAGTGTTTTATCAAAATTTCAAATATTCCGGGTTAAATAAATGCATTTTTTCAGATTCCATTAAAGTTTAATTTTATTTACTAAAGGGAAGATCCCTTGTCTTGTTTCAATAATTGCAATTACCATAAATCAATTAGTTAGAAGGCTAAAGCTGAGTAAAATTCGGATATAAAATCTTATCATAAATAATAAAATATATTTCAGTATGCAACTTTATAGCCAAGTCTTAGACTAGTTTTTACTAACTAACAAAATACTAAAAAATAAATCTATTATGATAGTTAAAATATAGATTTTAATACATTTCATGCAAAGTTAATTTTTATTTTCTCTCTTAACAATATTTTTTAAAACTTTAACGGACATTTTTAAAATGTTAATTTTTCTTTTCAAATTTTATGAGTTTCACAAATGTATTCTTCTTTAAAATTCACGGTGGATACAAAAATTATGTATCGCAAAGTAACTAATTTACCTAATAATTACAAGCGAAAAAACAACGTTTATTAAGAAATTTTTTATTTATTATTATAAAATTTTAATGATGATGAAAATTCTTTATATAGCAAAAATTTATGGCACATTATCTATGAAGCCAACTTAGTGAATTTTGTTATTCGGTACATATGCCACTACTTCAGTTAAATAAACTTATTTTCATTTATCAACGGAATTTCTACCATTAAATAAGGTAAATATTGCTATTAGGAAATAACAGGAGAACTTTTAACTAGACAACAACAAAAACAAAAACAAAAAATATATGTTTTTATAATTTAACATTAAAAAGGCGTTTCATTATTTAAGGCTTCAAGATTTCCAATGAAATTACAGCAATTTTATTTCCAGAAACAGAAATTTATTATATTATTGTATTTTCTATTCATTCAATCAATATTCTTTGTGAATCTTTACAATATTCATGATTATTAGTTTAAGTTTACTGAAGGTTTACTAGTATAAAGTACAGATCGAAAAACTATGCCTTTATATGTATCAATATTTCCTAGTACGGTCAGTTCAGTTATCTTCATCTTTTTTTTTTAATTTGGCACACAAGAAAGTTCTACGGAAGCACCTCAGATGTCCTTTCTACTGTATGAAAGAACAAAGGAAAAATTATACAGACGATGAACACGTCACCAAAAAAATATTGTTGGATGCTCACGAAATTTTTTAGATAATCGGTTATACTTGTCCAGTAATTCCTTTAACAACGTACAATTATAAGAACTGGGGAAAAATAAAATAACTTGAGGCTCTGAATTACTATCATTCATTAACAAAATATTTTTAAATAAAAAAAAAACTCAGCTTACTTTAAGTATTGCTATACCAAGATTTTTAGTAGACGATCTGTGGATGAATTATGTTTGTATGCATTTTGTAACACAGTTAAACAACCTATGATACGAACATAATTTACGAAATGCAAGCGGAAAATGAACATTATGTCAACTGATCTAAGCACGATGCAGTGTAGCACCGCTTAAGTGTGTTACAATATATAGTCTGGAACTCCTCACGTGTACGATTGTTGAACGAATATCTAAAGGGCTTAGATCATATTTAAAATTAGAAAGCCATCCAACTTTTGATTTGGACAGACTCTAGTAATGCATTGTACTGGATAAAAGAATGTGAAAATTGGGCTTCATTCGTGTACAATAGTGTTAAAAAAATTCGATCATTAATAAGTCATTATGTACACGAACTTTTAATCCGGCAAATATCTACTTTCTTGGGAATGTTCCTCAAACTGCCCTAAGAAGAGACATAGTTTTGAAATAATAAATGATTACTGTTTTATCTGGCTTTAAAACTTTATTGAACTTTCCGGAATCCATTCGTACGGCCGGTTTATTTTCTTTGATTATAAGAAATAATCATAATAATCATACAATATCAAGGGGATACACGGACTCGGACGCCGCGTTCATTAACATTAATTTTCCCCAACACTTTATACTTATTTCTACTTTTAATTTCTACTCGCACCAGTGTATTTTTAACATAAAATATGTAGTGTGTACTTGCACACGATGTCAAAGTACTAGTAAAAATAATTCTTATTAAAAAAATGGTGTTAAGCGAATAAAATTCATGTCAAAGATGCTGGTCTTGAAGTCACGTGGGCAGTGACATGGAACAAATAAGGTTTAAAACATTACTTCGTTTACCATACCAAACTAAATTTTATCCAAATGTTTATGCATAAATGTGTGTGTGTGTGTGTGTACTTTGATACGTGTGTTTCATAAAATTTTGCAAGAATTTCCGACATATTTTTATCTCTCCTAAAAAATTGTATTTTTTAGGTAAAAATTACATTATCTCATGAAGTACTCGAGGACTTGTATATTTAATTAAGGATATTTTGAACAGAATTTCCCGAAGTGATCGTGATTGAAAAATTTGAGAAATTACGTTTTTCTGACTGATTTTTAAATCCATTTTTGCTCTCAAACGCATCCAATTTACATATCCTCTCATTAAGGAGCTATATAATGTGACGGATTGGCCAGTGTTTTGATAAAAGTAGAATATATTTCAAAAAAGGCTGCTAAAACTTTGTACTTTGAACAGAATATCCCCAAATAACAAAATTGCCTTTTTCTGACTCATTTTTAAATTCAGTTTTGCTCTCAAACGCATCCGATAGACAGGTTCTGTTATTTAAACCTTTGAGTTCTGATGGGTAAATTTCTTTAAAATAACAAATGGCACATTGGCACCAGTATCTTTCAAACAAAGCTTTCGGTTTGGGATATACACGAAAAAGTCCGTTAAACTTTTTAAAAATAAATTTCGTCGAATATTCTGGCGCGATTGTGACATTTTGGAATAAGTGGTAGAAAATTCTGCCATCAAAGCTCAAAGAGTTAAGGACTATTTAATGTGACGTATTGGTCAGTTTTTTGATAAAGGATAAAAATATTTAAAAAAAAACTGTTAAAGTGGGCACTATGCACAAAATTTCCCTAAGCGATCATGGTTAAAGAATGGAGCATGTATTCAAATAACAAATGGGTTATTTTATGACTCATTTTAAAATTCAATTTTGCTCTCAAACGCATTCATTTTTTGTTATTTAGGAACTATATATAATTCGTATGCGTCTATTTTTTAATAAAGTAAGAATATATTTCAAAATATGTTGTCAAAATGGGCATTTGAGCCGAATTTCGCTTCATATGGTTCTGTGAAAAACAGTTCTTACAGAAAAATGAAATAAAAAAATTTTCAAAAGCGGCCAAATGAAGTTCTTAAACTGAGTTTATCTCTAATCATATTTTATTTTTTGTTTTTCAAATGAGCACTCTTCGAAATCTACCTCCGCCTATAGGCCAAGCCGACAGGATTTTTTTTTTCATATCACTACTCTCTGACAGGATTTTTAGGCTGCAGCGCGAAAATAGATGTAATAAATGGAATGCAAATTAATAGACTTTTGATGATGCACCAGGGACATTACCAAATATGGATAGCTGAGAAACTGAAATGCTTTTCTATTAACTGATAATTGCACGCTATTTCTAAAGGTTGAATATGAGAAAAAAGTCTCAAAGTAATATGGGAAGACTAAGTTACTAGGTTTAATTTATTAAAGCACATGAGTACACAAAATATTTTAACTTGAATGAGAGGGCGAATTAGTACAACCGATTTAGTTTCAAATATTAGATTTAATTTTTAATTTTAGATTTAATTTTGAAAGCGCACAGGGAGAAAATTGTAACCTAAATTAAATAAAGAATTAGATTGAACTTTGAAAAGAAACTGTGTGGGAGGGGGGGGGCGAGAACAAATTACTTATAACAGAATAACTGTTACGCCATGGACCTTCTAACTGTACATATAAAACTTTTCTTTTGTGTTATGGCGACAGTAATTATGTTGCTTTTATAGCGAAAAAAAAATTATGCAATGCTGCGCTTTTTTATATCCCATCAAATGTAAATATCTCTTTCGTTATTATTTTACTAATTATGCATAAATATGTAAATAAGTTTTTTGTGTATGTTAAATATGATATAAAATAATTCAAAATTAAGGATAAGAAATTTGCTCTTCATTTTGGAATAACATCTTTGACGTTGATTTCCGTTCTTAATGATAAGAGTTCTAGATCAATGAAGGCGGTCTATCTTGGGTAAGTGTTTCTTACTTACCTGTATTGATTTGCGTGATATAACTTTCGATGTGTATCCAAAATTAATGTTCATAAAATTTCATTTAAGTATAATAATACTGTAATATTAATAAGTTTTTAATAAAATTTTATTTTTATATAATAGTAAATGCTTTTCTACCAATTTAATCCATCTTGTATTCAAAACAGATATATCTCTTCCTTAAATAAATTGTATAATTAAACAAAAATTATTTGAGTATTTGAAACAATGACTAGGTTACCAGGATATATATATGGAAATTTAACTTTTCTCGTAAAACGCTTTTTAGCACTTTCCAACAAAGTTGAAAAGTGCTTATGCATTCGATTTGTCTGTCCGTCTGGCCGGATGGCCGTCTGTCCGTCTGTCCGCGCTCTAACTCCCGTAAATATGCTCGGATTGCTATGAAATTATTATACGTTATTGATGTTTACCCTAGCACGACACATATTGAAAATAAAGTATCTACCATGATTAGTTTATCTACAGAGAGAATCAAAAGTTTCCCATTACATTACGGTCTATGGGGAAAAATCGTTAATATACTCGGATTGCCATGAAATTTTAGGACGTTATTGACGTTTACCCTAGCAAGAACGCTTTGAAAATGAAGTTTCTACCATGATTAGTTTATCTACAGGACGAATCAAAATTTTCCATTACATTACGGCCTATGGGGAAAAATCGTTTATGTACTCGGAGTGACATGAAATTTTTTGACGTTATTGATGTTTACCCTAGCGCAAGTCCTATCGAAAATGAAGTTTCTACCATGATTAGTTTACCTACAGGGCGAATCAAAAGTTTCCCATTACATTACGGCCTATATGGAAAAATCGTTTCAAAGGAATTTTAAAGATGTTATACCCTGTACAACATATTAAAATATTCATTCTATAAAATATAAGGTGAAAATGTAGCTATTATTTATTTACATGGCCACACAAAAGAATAGATAATGGTAAAAGCGGGGATTGTGTGTGACATATTTTAAATATATTAAGCTGTTTCATGTATAATAAAATTGATATATATCACTGAAGCTTAATATAAATTATACGCTACTGTCTTGCATAATATGAAGCACATAGCATTTACAGGGCCACACAAAAGATTTCAAATAGTATATTCTTTCCGAAGTACCGTATATGTGTCCGATGATGGCTGATGGAGGGATGAAATGCATTTTAATTATGATATGCGCTTTTATATTTCTCTAAATATATGCACATTATATGGTGTGTATAAATGTTATAGTTGATATACAGGGCTACCCAAAAGAGCTCACCAACGTTACTGAATATGAGCGTAAATTATTTAAACGTGGTTCTTAAATAAGCTATGCATTTTTACGCTGAGCTTCATTCAATGTACTGAGAAATGTTTGCAGAATATAGATAAAAGGATATACAGGGCCACGCAAAGAATTCTCTACATGGACGTCTATGAATAATAATTTATGAGAATGTGATTTCAGTTTTTTTAAAAGTGTTTTCGTTTACAATAAATTTTAGCCTAATGTTGACGTGTAATAAAGGTACAATGTAAACTACAGGGCTGAACTGAAGTATTCAAGTATGTTTCCATCTAATAGTATGAAATGCTGAAAAAGAAATTTCAAGCTACTGAGTATCTTCTTGCTAAACTAAATTTTCCCTTTATATCAACTGACATATGAAATACAGAGCTGTTCAAAAGTACTGGAATACATATTTTGGTATATTTGGCTATACACTGTTATTTCCCTAAATAACAAAGTTTTGTTAAAGATTTCATTAAGTGTTGGAAAAAGCTTCATAATCTATGCTTAACGCATGATTTTTCTTACTTGTTCTTTATTTTACCAAGTTCCATATAGTGTAATAGTACTAGTTCATTTAAAGTTGTACAAAAAGGGGAAAAAGGAAAATAATGCAGAAAATTAAAATATAATACTTAAACATCAAAGAATTCTTTTAATTTACTCACGCAATTATAACACATAACAAATTTTACATTAACATCTTGTTGTTTTGTTGTTGTTATTTTATTACTCTCAATTATATTATTCTGCTTATTTTATTTATTCTATTCAATTATCTTTATATTGTCTTAATCTATTACTATTTAACTTTTTGACAACTAAGAAAATTTATCATTATTAAGTATTTTTTAAGTTAGAACTATGATTATTTTAAGTTCTGGTTATGTATATGTTCAGAGGTTTATCTTAATTATTTATATTGTACACATCATTTTGTATTTATCACTGTGAAGAATTCTTCAATCATGTTTACTTTTTGAGCAGGCCCTCAAAAGATAGAGCTACGCGTTGTCATTGTGTTAAATTATATTCTTTCATTTCTTGTCTAATATATTTTTGACGACGGTCTGGGGACCATTCAGTAGTGCTTTTGGTCTTTCCTGGCTCCGTATTATCTACGGAGATTCTACTTTCCCTTTGGCAGTCCTATCTTGGTCCATGGTGGGGGCTTTTAGTATAGTTGTTACACTCTGCTAATTGGGGCTCTTTGTGCTTAAGCCATTTGGTAGGCCTCCCCACCTAGATGAAACAGAAACAGAAACTGACACTGCTATTTGTTATTTTCAAAATCCTATTGGAAAGATAATCGCCAAATGCCAAAAAAAATATTATTTTGGCTTTTTATCCTTCGAAAATTAAAAGAAAAGAAAATTTAGATTTATTTTATTTTTGATTAAATTTAGATGTGCTTAATTATACATTCATATTAATGCATGTAAATTTCCTTTGCTTCATTTGCTATAACTCAGTTGCCTACAAAACTATCGAGCCGGGTAAAATGACGTACAGAGCCAATCAAAGACGTTTACACTGTAACTGTGATTTTTAAAAAACTATTTGAACGTTTTTCTTTATAGTAAGAGCATTAATTAGGCTACTTTCATATGTAGGTTCTGTTACATTTGGAACCGAAATTTAATAGGTATTTTTAGAGTTATGCTATCCCGTTAATAGCCATCCTAAATTCATGTGCTTGGAATATAAAACTGCACTGTGTGTAAGCCTTTTTTCTCTCAGATAATTAACGTCGGCTTTATTTCTTATTTTAACATACGTAATTCATTATAAATATACATATAGGAAGAAAATTATCTTGCCATATTGTAATAAAGAAAAATTTTAAAATGTGTAAAAAATAAATATAAATTATCTGTTTGAATAAATTCATGGGCAAGTATCCTGTAATTTTAACAGAAACTATTTTAATAGTTCAAAATGTGAGCAGTATTACTGGTTTAAATTGCTAGCTATTAAAGAGATTAAACAAGGTCAGCATCATTTTCATACTTATTAATGCAAAATACACTTTCTAAACTGTAAAACTAAATTTAAATACAGTGGCTAACTTTAAAAGTTATTTAAATAGTCTTGCGTAACTCAAACTTAGTATGTAATTATATGTTTAATAAAATTAAGATTTGAGCATTAAACTTAGTTTAAAATAACATTCAGAAGTAAACGCTTTTAAAATATATGTATCTAATCACAAAAAAATTAAGATTTTAATGGTAAACACTTTTAACGATAGAAAAAT
The DNA here is from genome assembly GCA_964019185.1 of Maratus speculifer. NCBI lineage: Eukaryota > Metazoa > Arthropoda > Arachnida > Araneae > Salticidae > Maratus > Maratus speculifer. The sequence goes on along the minus strand of OZ025291.1, from coordinate 100,510,442 downwards.
AACTGTTTCATAGATTTGCTTTTATATATTTACTAGCTTTAAAAAAATTAATTTAAATACACAAAATTCTTTTAATTTAATAACAGACTACAGCTGCATTGTTAAACCAATAAATAGGAAGTAGCAGGAGCTTTTTACTGAGTTTTTGTAAGACAATATATGGGTACACGTAGGGCAACAGCTGTCAAACCATAAACAACTTTTCTGAAACTCCGATCTGCCGAAAAGAATTTGCTTATTTCGTTACTGAAAACATTTTGATACCACTAATTTTTAACTATAATTTTTCCTTTATTAGTTGGCGGATATTTATTAGTTATTTAAGCCGATATTTCATCGAGTACAAAAATTTGGTGTTTCTGCCTTATTTTTAGTTGATTGTGACCAAATAAATAAATAAATAAATAAGTAAACAGTTTAGGGGTTAATCTACTTTAGTTCATTCAAATTGTTGTGAACTAATGACTCGCTTAAAAAGGATTTTTAGTGTTTTGAGTGTAAGCGTGACGTCAAACATTTAACCTCCTGATGAGTAGCGGTATATAGTATATGAAAAAACTTAATTTTACTTCCGAAACGCCACATTGGCAGCGGAATGTTTGTTAAGAGGATTTGGTTTGTCGAATGTGTGAAAAATAGCTTTATTTTATTTACAAATAAAGTTGTATTCCCATTCCGGTGACAGTTATCAATTTCAACATTTAAGTGCCCACGCTGGTGAGTAAAAAAGACCCGGATAATAATGTTAAGTTTATGGGGGCGTTCTTTTTAAATATCTCGCTAAAATTTTAATATTTTTACATGATTTTTTTTGCATAGGATAGCTGAGGACGACATCGACCGGGCTAGTTTTTACTTTTTCGATTTTGATTACATAATTGTTATATTATGATAGTTTAAATTTTCGAACCGTTTCGAAAGTCAAAGTATTTTTTAATCTAAAACCAAAATTGAAAAACTAAAAACTAGCCCGATTGTTCATTTTCCTCCGCTAGCTTATGCAAAAAAATCATGTAAAAATATTAAAATTTGAGCGAGATATTTGAAAAGAACGACCCCATAGACTTAACATTATCATTCGGGTATTTTTTAACTCAGTTGTGTGGTCTCTTAAGCAATGAATGTGCTCTGCGCAGCAAGGGTGTGGTGCAAAAGAAACCTCTTAATTCTCTTTTACTCTAATATCACAAGGCGTGTTTGAATCTCTTGGATCCTGCGGTTGATTGATTTCGCAGTTATTTAAGGCAAACTAGGCTCGTCTCTGAGTCTGTAGAATATGTAAATGAATCAAAGTAATGTATATTGAATCTAGATAATGCCCTGCTGTTCTAGCGATCAAGACCTTACTTCGATTGATTTACAGTGGGGTATGCCATAAAATTGAAATCTGAATTAACATTGTTGGTAAGAATGTTTTGCAGTATCATTCAGTGAATAAAGATATTCTCGATAACTATGGCTAGTGAAGGTTATTGAAAATTGTACTAAAGATCAGTTTTACAGCTGAAAGAAAAGTACAGTAGTTAAGGGAAAGGGCTGTCGACGTAAAATATCGACTACATTTTATGTACGTTAATGTTTGGATATTTCTAAAATAATGAAATAGTAGTTCATCTTGTTTATTTGTTGCATAGTTTGAACTCACTCTGGAATGGTATTGTCTCCTTGCCCAACGCAGTTTTTTTAAAAGGCGTTTTAAAACATACATACTGAAAACGGACTAAGTTATAACGTAGAGCCTTGCCACATATTACAACAAATTCTTGTTGAGTCCAAATCGGAACTTCATAGCGTGAATTGTTTTCTGAACTAAGATTTCTATCCCACTGAAAATTGTTCTTCAATTTCAGAATTTGGTATGAATAGAAGCAGTAGAGATCGGCACGGGACCCCTCTTGGCCCAGGGTCAGTACCCGTACCTAATCTTACGCATTTCTGAGAAAAAAAATGAATTTAGAAATGTACCAGAAAAGAGCTTCTTTGAATTTAAGAATGAATTTGGATTTAAAATCTTTATTAAAATGATATAGAAATATTTTTATAAATCTCCTTTTATTATACAGATTCAAAATTACGATGTTTTTAACTTTCTGTCTTTTTTCTTTTATTCTAAGCCATATTAATTTTTTAACAAATCTTTATTCGAATGTTGAAAGCCTAAGAATCTATGTAATCATTAATGCTCTTAATGTGTATTTCCTGTAAAATGTACTGTAAAATCATTTTATAGATATGCATACAGTTTTATTTAAAGGAATCTTAATTGTATAATAAAAATTTAATTTTTTTAGAAATCGTAGAAATTGCAATGAGCCAAAACGGGCCGGGCCGGGTCTAAAAATTAAAATTTAAACGGGCCGGTCCCGGGCCTGGAAATTCCGGCCCATGCAGACCTCTAAGAAGCAGTGCTGTTTCCGAAAACTATAAATTGAATACAGTTTTAATAATGAATGCTTTATTATTTGTGACGGTAACATTAAGAGTAAGACATTAATTATCCCAAGGATGAAAATGACGTTATATACGAAAATGAAATTAAAACTATAATAATGACTGTAATTATGTGACTAAGAGTAGACTTAAAATAACTTTCTACAATGAAACATCTCCATCAAAATTGATGAACAGCATTTGTACAATGAATTCATAAATGCACTACTATCAGAATGCTGTATAACTAACTCACTTTAACCACTTAACTGATTTATTTTTTTACATACAATAAATCGAAAATAGGGGTCATCACCATTTTTTTAAACGAACAATATTCATAATAATTAGTCTAAACATGTTAGCCATTAAATAGTATGCAATTTTAATGTATAAAACATGTTAAATCATAAATATTTATGTGCGAATTTCTCGGTTTCATTAAAATTCTAATGAAATGAGTTTCATTCAGTAAACCTTACATTTTTCTTTTAAACTAAATATTAAAACAGTTTCTTATGTTATTTCAGATTACTTTAAAACTTTAAATAGAAATACATAAAAATAAAAATAATAGTCATCAGTAACAAAAACGAATCTATATAAGAATAAATAAGCAATAACATGTAAATAACAAAAAAATGTCAATTCACGTTAATTTTATTTTTGATTATGAATCTCAGTATAACATATGTATTTTAAAAAAAAACTGTATACATTTTCTCATTTTGTTTATTTTCAACGTTTTAGTATGATACAGAACATTTATAATTAAGTATTATTTTATGTTCTTATAATGCGTGTAACCTTCGAATTTTAAAATTACATTTGATCACATTTTTAAAGTAAAAGAATTTTTTCTATGATATAAAATGAATATTTAAAGTAAAATATTCCTTTATAAAGTTTTATTCAATATTTATGAGCAGTATAAATGAAGTTAATGAGATAAAATTGCAGAAAATATTGAAAGTTTTCGTTACATAAACACTTTTTTTTTCCTTAATTGCATTAGTTACTTTAAAATGGCACAAATGTATACTGTTAAATATTCATAATATTAAGTTCATTTTCCCCGTAAGATGATTATTTAAGCAAAATGATCGTATAAAAAAGCTTCTTTAAATAACATGAGGTAATGTAAACTTTTCAACCATTTTGTAAAATTTTAATATCTTTAGTTTCACTTTTTTTTTTTTTTTTTTTTTTTTTTTTTTTTTACATTTACGTACTTATAACCTCAGCAAGAAAAAGATTAAAAGTAACGATAAATTGTTTATAAAATGTTATGTATTTGTGTATCATTTTAAGTTATAAGTATAATGCACAAGAATGTTTTGTAATGCGTTCACAGAGATTAAATGAAATCTACTAAGCGACAATTTTTTATATTTTTGTAGTAATCAAATACAATAAATAAGGAAATATTTCATTTATTCATACTTTATGATTCCTTCTAATGATAAATATATACATAAAGATTAGTCGTTAAGTTGATATAAAAAAAGGAGATAACTTTGGATCAGTTTGGCTAATTTAATTTAATTAATAATGTTGATATATTAAATCACAAAGTAATTTGAAAACCATACAGTCTGCAGTTCGTAATATATTTATAGCTATTGATTCAGTTATTGATTGAGTTATTTGTAATAATATGCAATATTATGACTTGACTATATTTAACTATGGGAAATGTGTGTACATCATTAAGTTATAACTTATTAAGCTCTCGGATAAAACGTTATAGCCAGTGGTTGATAATTCTTACAAAACATGCACGATTTTTTTTATTACGATGTGTAATATGGTGCAAATGACAGTTTCATATCAATATGCAGTCGAGTCTCTCTATAACGAAACTCTATCCAGCGAATTTCTCTATTTAACGAATTTTTTCTAGGAACGGTCAATTTTTTCATGATTACATTAAAAATAGTCTACATATAGCGAATTATATATCACCATATAACGAATGTTTTCAAAAATGTTCTTTCATATGTTCACAAAGCGCTTCAAATTAGTTGTAGAATAAATTTTTTTCGTTGATTTCTGGTTTATATTTCATAGCTACATTTCTCTACCTTATTCCTTATTCCTTATGTCCAAAAAAAGACATTCAACCTCCCCCACAAAAAACAAACATCCTTTTTGCATGGTTACACTTGACTTTGTTTTAGTCAAAATGTGCATGCGTTCTTGGAAAAGATTGAAACATTTACTTGCTACTGGAGTGATTTGCAATAATCACAAAGCATCCTATAAAACTGTTCCATTGTTGCCTTGAAAATGTTGTTTATTTCTTGGTTTGGATAGTAAGGAAGGACTAAGGAAGGACTAAGGAAGGAACGAGGAGGCAATTTCAGAAAAGATCGTTTTTTTCAGCAAGTTTTCATCTACCTAAACTAACTCTCATAAATTTTGGAGTTTAGAGTGAACGTTAGTTTTTGTGGTGACTCGGTGCATTTTTCGATGTGAGAGATCATTTGAACGAAGAATTGTTACTAAATGGCATCTATGCTGGTGTTATCTTCTACTGCATCTGCATAAAATCGCTTTTAAAATAAAAATAACTCTTTCTGATAAAGTAAATAATTTTGAAAATAAACAATAAGACACTGAAAAAAAAAGGAAGTGGCGAAAATGGTTGAGATTCTGGAAAAGTTCAATTAAATATTTCAAAAACTTACTTAAACACCTCAAAAACAATTCTATTTAAAAATTTAAACATTAAAGGAAAATTCTTCTGCCGTTCTCTATTCAACGAATTTTCTACATAACGAATTTATTGACTGAACGATGGATTTCGTTATATAGAGACTCGACTGTATACTATAATATCTATCATATGTTCGCGATGGTTAAAATGGTGCAAACAAGTTCAATGTAGATTCTGCCATTGCAGAGTTCAGTTTCGCCTCCGATTAGAAAAAAAAAAAAAATCGATAGAGGTTTTTTAAAAGGGCGACCCCGTTTAGAATGATGTTTAGAATGAACTAACTTCATTTTTGTTGTTTTTATCAATATAATAGCAAACAGAACGGCGTGAAATACCCAATTGATTAGCAATTTCTCTCTGAGACATTGGAATTGCTGAATAATAAAGAGATACAATTCAACGTGTTACTTCTTCATTGACTAGATTCATCAAAAACGGATTTTTTCTTTAGTTTAATCGCTTTTTTATAGACTCTGAGAAAAGGGAAATGCATTTTAACAATAAGACGAGTGGAATCCCGTCGAATTCGACGAATGAAATGTTTAAAAGACCCGATCGATTTGGTTTTTAAAAAAGCAAAAATAATTACATTATTGAATCAATATATAATAAATATATTTCCAAACTTAATTTCAAGTTTGCCAGCTACAATATTCGCACATCTTCAGTTAAAATTGTGAGCTGAGTCCGGCGAAATCCAGAATTTTTTTTTATATGCACTCACAGAAAAATATTTTTATAAAAAAAAAAAAAAAAAAAAAAAAAACTAATTTTATTTTTACTGTGACATTATTTTAACTAACTGAAGTTATCTGAAAGTAAAATCTCAATCTCAGTGTCCATAATGAAAAGAAATATTGAAATGTAATATCGTTATTAGTAAAATGCGATGTTTTAAATAGTGACGTCATTTTCTCTTCAAATGTTTTTTAAAAGTTACTGTTATTAGTAATATGAAAAAGGCATCCGTAATAATATTGTAATTCCCATTTATCTGGTTGCTGTGTGACATAATTTTCCTCATTTGAAATTTTTCTTATTTTGCTTTAAACACTAATTTTTATCATAAATTATTTTCTGTTATTTTATTTACATTATTAATATTATTTCTCAATAAATATATTTTTTTACCTCAATTCTCTTTCAAGTGCATAATTATATGCAATCATTTTGGAAAATAAATTTTTATTATCTAGAGAAAAGCTAAACTGTGTTGCCACCATTTTGAAGAAATATCGTAAAAAGCATTTAAAATTAAAAATAATATATAAAAATGGAAATAAATTAAAAAATAGCTAAAATGGGCACAACTACAAATAAATAGCTTTCATTTAAAAAAATAATTATCAAAATCGGTTCAGTAGAAAATTCAGGGCTGATGAAACGATATTTTTAGCTTGTCTGAAAGAAATAGCATCGGAGGCTAATAACAGTTTCGTACCAATATATAATTTCGTATGATATCTATCATATGATATAATATCTTGCATTATATTTGTATGCAAAATTAAAATATATTAATTAAGGTATAAAAAAATAATCATAATACAGAGGAAAAGGACATAATTAAATATTTGTCAAAAACACGTTCTATCATTTTTTTTCTCAGAGTCATCAGATATACTTAGTCTCTTTTATGTACGAAACTTTGATAGCCAGGGGGAATGGGAATATTCGCCACAAAACATATGACGACTGTTTGCATTCCCTTTATAACCTTAAAGAAAAATTGATTATCTGTATGATGTAATTTATTAGTTTAACTTGAATAAAAGAAGTTATAATTACCTAAATAAGGGAAATCCATTCAATACAAACCAAAAACAACCATATCCAATAAAAATAATGATACAGACTTTATTAAAACGTAAGGCTGGTAAAACGCGGCAATATATTTAAAAATTTTTGCATGGTTAACAATAAGTACATAAATAACTTTCTAACTGAAAACAAATATTTACAAAAAAGGGATGTATTGCTCAAAATATTAACAAAATTTCATAAAAAATAAAAATTGATTAATTTTTTTTTTTTTTACAATAAAAGTTACTTTAAATGCTTACAAATATATGTAAATGAAACCTAATCTTTTTAAATTAGAATAGTATTGAACAATATGTAAAAATTCAATTTGTTATTTCTAAAATTTATCTAAAACTTTGCCTAGCACTTTACTGTTAGATTTAAGTATAGAAATAAATATTATAGAGATTTTTCTTTTATCAGTTAAGATAATCAATGTTATTCATTTTCATATGCAAGCGTCTGTTAATATTTCGAATATTTCCAGACGCAAGATGCATTTTTTACAAAGAAAAAGGAAAATTTAACCGAAAAAAACATATAAGTAACATAAACTGCATACAGATATTGACAAAAACGTATATTTTTGCTGAAAATGTTAATACTATTTGAGTAGCATTATAAATAATTATAAAATCATCTTTTTATACAGTGAAAGTTATTTTTAATATTTACAAGTCAATACAAATGAAACATTACATTTACAACATTTTAAATTCTTAATTTAGTTATAAAAATAAGATACACTTTGATGGTATATTTTATAATAATATAATAAATTATTAATTTAACGATTATTGTTTTAAATAAGGGTTGGCACGGTTTATGTCAGTTGGTTTTAATTATGGTTTAAACCATATGTATATTTTTATAACATCCTCTAGTTATTTTTTTTTTTTCTCGACAATTACTAAAGTTATTTCTTATTTTTATTTATTTTTTTTTTTTTTCTGAATAAATTCAGACTTCTAATTTTATACAGGGGTCCTTGGTCATTTTATATGTATAAGAATAACTGTTCATATAAATAATAATAATAATTATTATTATTATTATTGTTATCTAGACACACGGCAGTGTGTCAGCCAAGTTCACAAAGTAAAAGCGACACTATGTAAATAATAATAATAATAATAATTATTATTATTATTGTTATTATATCTACTTAATCATCTGTTTATATGTTGTTTACAAATATAATAAAAATAGATTACAATAGATTATATGAATATTATTATTACATCCTCTGTTTTTTTTTTTTTTTTTTTTTTTTTTTCAAATCTTTTGAAAATTACTAAAGATATTTCTTATTTTTATTTTATTTTTATATATTTTTTTCTCTCTAATTTCCGACTTCTAATTTTATACAGTGGGACTTGGTCTATCTTTATGTAAAGGGATAACTGTTTAAATAAAAAATATTTTTTTCTTCTATTATCAACTTAATCCACTGTAATTTCGTTGCTTACAAATAGTTGTTCGGTTTGTCCAAAAAAAAGAAAACCGCTAGTTTAAACAAATAAAAAAAATGCCGTTTTATGTTTTTTTAAAAAAAACGAAATGTTTTTCCAACCCTGTGTTAAATATAAATATCGTAACTTGTAAGATTTTGTTTTTATAGTTAAATAATTTTTTGCATTATTTAATTGTGATTAGCAAATATAGATGGCGACACTAACGCTTTAGTAGTTAATCAGCATTTATCTATCTCACATGTACAAATTTATCGATATCAATCGTTTCAATTAATTCTATAATTATAATTTAAAACTTGTAATTAGTATTAAATAGTTTAACTATTTTTATTATGTTAAAAAAATTTTTTGTCTACTTATGTTTTGTAATTAATTATTTTTGATAATAGTTATTTAAATATCTATTATTAAATTAAACTATTTTACTACTTTAACTTGCACATTAACTGTCTAATGTGACTGAATGCAAAATTGTATTGCTATCACATGGTCGAAAAAATAATTCGAATTTGTAAGTTAGCCTATTATATAATTTAATTTGTCTAATTCTTTCCATTTGACATGATTTTTCAATTTAATTTAATCAATGTTAATTCAATTATATTATTATTTTCTTTTTCCTGTTCTCAATGAAAATTATGGATGCGATTGATAATTGTAAGTTATCTTTATCAATATTCAATTACAGTTAATTATTTTTCTAATATTTTTTCTTTGAAATATTTTTTCTATTGCAATTATTATATTGATAATTCTATTATGGTCTTATTATTTTTCTAATATTTTTCTTTGAAATGAGTTCTCATTTGTGATTAATCGGGCAATATGAAAATTATTTTTAGGTCTATCCTGATTTACATTCAGAAATTAATCGCAATTAATGTGGCTATTTAGTATTGCCCTTGTTAACGAGCTAAATACCACATTTCCACTTTTATTTCTAATTCTGACAACTCCTCTGTATGATACAATTTGGCATTAACAAATTTTTACAGTAATTGATGCTGATTTGTAGTATTATCTAATGGTTCTATATATATATATATATATATATACACTATATTGCCATTGATTATGGAACACTTGCGATTTTAGACATTTTAGTAAATATCTAGAAAAAAACATGAGGAACCATCTCGAAACTCTTAGTGTATAAATATAATAGTATACGTCATACATCTCCGTGAAGATTTTTTACCGAAACGCCATAGGGGACCGTCAACAAATTAAAAAAGAATGAATATCTTTTGAATAACCCTGTCAAAACTAATGTAGCAAAAGCGCTCAAACTCTAGATTATGATTGAATGCCTTATTGTAATACACTGTGTTCATTTTTATGCAAATAGCATGCACACTCGCAGAGTAATTAAGGTTTTTATAAAAATGGTCCCAAATTTTTCCAAGTTTTTCCATTATAATTTTCAGAGTTCTTAATATAAAATAATATTTTTTTCAGAAAATATGACAAACAACAATGACCACAGTACCCTGTAATCAGAATTAAAAAATAATAAAAATTATATGAAAAATGAGTAGGTTTACTATATAATTTTTTACTGCGCATGCGTCAAAGATATCAAAATTTCATTTGCATATTATGTTAGCTAAATATATAGAGCAACTTTTGTAAAAGTCTCAAAATCATAGCTTGAAAATTCTGAAAGTAATCGTCTATAGAAAAAGGACAAAATCCGTTGTTTCCAAAATGAAGCAAAAAAAATGAGGGATTTTATCCAAATGCAGTAGTACATCCCATATTGTGTATTCTATATTGACACTAATCAATGAATATATGGATACAACCCCTCTTGTTTTTGCTTCATTTTGAGAATAACGGATTTTCGACTTATTCAATTGACGATTGTTGTCAGAATTTTCAAGTTATGATTTTGTGACTTTCACAAAAGTTGCTCTATACAATTAGCTAACATAATATGCAAATGAAATTTTGATATCGTTGACGCATGCGCAGTAAAAAATTATTTAGTAAACCAACTCATTTTTTATACAATTTTCATTATTTTTTAATTCTGATTACAGGGTACTGTGTGCAATGTTGTTTGTCATATTTTCTGAAAAAAATAATATTTTATATTAAGAACTCTGAAAATTATAAGGAAAAAATTTGGGACCATTTTTATAAAAACCTTAATTACTCTGCGAGTATGCATGCTATTTGCATAAAAAGGAACACAGTATATTACAATAAGGCATTCAATCATAATCTAGAGTTTGAGCGCTTTTGCTACATTAGGTTTGACAGGGTTTTTCAAAAGATATTCATTCTTTTTTAATTTGATGACGGTCCCCTATGGAGTTTCGGGAAAAAAATCTTCACGGAGGTGTATGACGTATACTATTATATTTATACACTAAGAGTTTCGAGATGATTCCTCATGTATTTTGCTAGATATTTAGTAAAATGTCTAAAATCGCAAGTGTCCCATAATCAATGGCAATATAGTGTATATATATATATATATATATATATATACAGGGTGTCCCTAAACAAATGGTATATACGCTAGGGGGTGATAGAACACATCAAGACGAGTAATAGTAAATAGGAAACCAAGGGTCCCAAACGTTTTCCAAAGGAGATAGCCGCCATTAAAGTTTGGAATCCAAAATTTCAAATACACATAAAAAACGGAAAAATTAGTCGATTGATTTGCGGTTTTCACTAAAATTATTCTTTATGTTGATATTTTCTTGAAAATAAATTATAAAGATAAATTTCGAAAAATTCCGATAGAGGGAGCTTTAAACTTTGAAGTAATGAAAAACTATTTTTTGCCGTGATTTTTTGCATCTCATTAAATGGTTTCGTAAGCTTAGACTTAAACTGAAATTTTGAGCTCAAAATCTGAATAGTTGGAAGCGGTTAAGTAGCACAAACTTAACTGTGTTCAGAGGGTTTAAATTTCAAATGATTATAAAAACGGAAAGATTGGTCGATTAATTTGCGGTTTTCGCTAAAACTATTCTTTATGTCGGTATTTTATTGAAAATGAATTATAAAGATAAATTTCAAAAAATGCCGTTAGAGGGCGCTTTAGACTTTGGTTTAACGAAATAATCCATCCTAATACTATTTTTTGCCATTTTTTTGCATCTCATTAAATGGTTTCGTAGGCTTAGATTTAAACTTAAATATTGAGCTCAAAATCTGAATAGTTGGGAGTGATTAAGTAGCACAACTGAACTGTGTTCAGAGGGTTTACATTTCAAACGAAACGGAAAACTATAAAAAAACGGAAAAAATTAGTCGATTCGTTTGCGGTTTTCGCTGAAACTAGTCTTTAAATCAGTGTTTTCTTGAAAATAAATTTTAAAAATAAATTTCACAAAATGCCGATAGAGGGCGCCTTAGACATTGGAGTAGCGTACAACTATTTTTAACCGTTATTTTTTTTAAATCTCATTAAATGCTTTCAAATGCTTAGATTTAAATTTTGAGATCAAATTCAGAGCAGTAAGTAGCGCAAAAGTGAACTGTGTTCGAGGGTGGGGGGGTTAAATTTCAACTCCTGAACACATTTCAGTTTGCGCTTCTTAAACCCTCCCAACGATTCAGAATTTGAGTTCAAAATTTAAGTTTAAATCTAAGATTTCGAAAACATTTAACAAGTTTTGGAAAGCATTTAATTAGATACAAAAAATAACGGTTAAAATTTGTTGTTGGTTACTCTGAAGTTTAAGGCGTTTCTAACGGAATTTTTTGAAATTTATCTTTAAAATTCATTTTTAAGAAGATACTGACTTAAAGAATAGTTTTATTTTAAACCGCAAACGAATCAACAAAATTTTCCGTTTTTTATTATCATTTGAAATTTGAACACTCTGAACACACTTCAGTTTGTGGTACTTAACCACTCCCAACTATTCAGATTTTGAGCTCAAAATTTAAGTTTAAGTCTAAGTTTACAAAAACATTTAATCAGATGCAAAAAATTACTTAAAAAGTGATTGTTCGTTACTCCAAAGTTTAAAGCGCCCTCTATCGGCATTTTTTTGAAATTTATCTTTATAATTCATTTTTAATAAAATACCGACATAAAGAATGGTTTTTGTGAAAACCGCAAATCAATCGACCAATTTTTCCGTTTTTTATAATCATTTGAAATTTATCTTTAAAATTCATTTTCAAGAAGATACTGACTTAAAGAATAGTTTTATTTTAAACCGCAAACGAATCAACAAAATTTTCCGTTTTTTATTATCATTTGAAATTTGAACACTCTGAACACACTTCAGTTTTTGCTACTTAACCGCTTCCAACTATTCAGATTTTGAGCTTAAAATTTCAGTTTAAGTCTAAGCTTACGAAACCATTTAATGAGATGCAAAAAATCACGGCAAAAAATAGTTTTTCATTATTTCAAAGTCTAAAGCGCCCTCTATCTGCATTTTTCGAAATTTATCTTTATAATTTATTTTCAAGAAAATACCAACATAAAGAATAATTTTATTAAAAACCACAAAGCAATCGACCAATTTTTCCGTTTCTTATGTGTGTTTGAAATTTTGGACCCCAAACTTTAATGGCGGCTATCTCCTTTGGAAAACGTTTGGGACCCTTGGTTTTCTATTTACTATTACTCGACTTGATGTGTTCTATCACCCCCTAGCGTATATATCATTTGTTTAGGGACACCCTGTATATATATATACAAATGAGAATTTTTTTATTAATTAAAATAGTCAATGTTATTTATTTTTATTTACGAATGTTTGTTAATGTATCGGATATTTCCTGTTACGAGATAAAAACTTTTATAATTTCCAAAAAATAAGAATATTTACTTAAAGAGACCTACAAATAATATATACTGCATACAAATGCTTTAAAAAGCTAATGTTTGCAAATAAATCATTATATATAATGGAAATAATTTTTAATGTTTACAGGCCTATAAAAGTGAAATCTAATCATTTTTTTAAATTAGAATACTATTTAGCAATCTCTAAAAGTATATTGTTTTATCCCTTAAGGGAATAGCTCTATGTCATGGTCTGGTTGGTTTGACTGACGAGTGAATTGGAAAGGGGGCCAAGGGTCTTGTTAGCTTACTATTCCTCATTTTTTAGGATTGCCTGATAACGTGTTTCTTTTAAATTTTTAAACGTATTGTTGCAGCGTATATAGGGTTCTTTCGATCTTATGGTTAGACAACTTCAAACTCTTTTCTCTTAGAAAAGTAGAAAATAATTTATTTACAGATCTTCAGAACAACAGAGTCTTCGAAACTCACAAATATTACAAGATATTCCAAAATAACTGTTTAAATCTATCGAACAAGTACAAATATAGGTCGCAGAGACTCTTTATACAATGTTTCAACACTATATCACATTCAAAACAACGTAGATAAAACTCAATACATCAAGCAAACTCGCTTGGACAATCTCTAGTAGCTCACTCAATGACTGACTGGTAAATAATAACAACAACAGCTCGTATCGCTCTCCTTATATATAGTCTCGTAGCATGTGCTAGAAATTTCTAGAAAAACCTGGAAAACCACGGAACAACAAACAATGTATCAGTAGACCTAAGGGGGGTTACCATAAATAGGGAAGGGTTACCATCGCCAACAATCGCCAAGTTTGTCACCAACTTGGCGATATATCGCCAAATTTGGCGACCAAAATTAGTCGCCAAAAGTGACGCCAACTTGGCGATATCTCAAATATTTCGCAAAGCTGCCATAGACATTCACTGAAAATAATAGACAAGTTTGCTTGATAACAGAGACAATGAAACAAAAACTAATATTAGTAAAAAAATGGAGCTTAATAAGATTATTTACATTATTTTACAGTACAAACACTAACTATTTACAAAATTCGTAACACTACCCCCTCCTCAAAGACTGCACGTCCCGGGCAGTGCAATCCTTGAGTTAGAGGAAAACACTTAAAATAAATAAACAAATAAATAAATAAATAAATAAATAATAACAATAATAATAAAATTTACATAAATAAGAACTAATTACTATTTACATATTTACAAAAAGTGACTTTCATGACCATGGTCTGAAATTCAAGTTTCGAATTTCTAATCACTTTGGCCAAAATAAGGGGCTAGCCGGTTATAGTGTACGACCTTCGGTTTGGCGTGTGGCGATTTTTGTATGCGTACAACGACGTCATTCAGCCTGTTGACGACTGTGTAAGGACAGTCCCAGTTTCTTTGTAATTTTGGCGACAGTCCCTTACGACGTATCGGATTCCACAACCAAACTTTGTCACCTTCGTTGAACTCATGTCCTGTTGCCTTTGTGTCGTACCGTGTCTTCATCTTTTCTGATGCCAGTCCAATTCGGTTCCCCGCTAGACAATGAATCTCCTCAATCCGCGCCTGGAGTTCATCGACATATTCCTCAGGCGATGAAGGAGCATCAGGAGGACGGCCAAACAAAAGATCCGCAGGTAGACGAAGATCACGACCAAAGAGCATTTGAGAAGGGGAGTAACCAGTGGCCTCATGAGTGGCACTCCTGTAAGCAAGCAGGAAAAGAGGCAATTTCTTGTCCCAGTCCTGTTGGTCTCTAGACACCAGGAGAGAGAGGCTATTTAGGATGGAACGATTGTACCGCTCTACCATGCCGTCCGATTGAGGGTGTAGAGGTGTTGTTCGGGTTTTGTCCATGCCGAGTAGATCACACATTTCCTTGAACACAGCCGAATCAAAATTTCTTCCTTGATCGGAATGGATTTGAAGAGGAACTCCGTATCTGGAAACCCAGTGTTGAATCAGTATGTCTGCTACGGTTACCGCCTCTTGATTAGGAATGGCATAGGCTTCAGGCCACTTAGTGAAGTAGTCCATGACAACGAGGATGTACTTATTGCCATCAGATGTTCTAGGAAGTGGACCCAGGATGTCTAGGGCAATTCGTTCGAAAGGAGCTCCTACATTATAACGTTGCAATCGTCCACGGGTGCGCCTCTTAGGACCTTTACGTGCTACACAGGTGTCACAAGCTCGACACCACTTCTCCACGTCACTGCGAACTTTATTCCAGTAGAAACGCTCTCGAACCTTTTGCAGGGTCTTCATTACACCAAAATGACCTCCTGTGGGACTACCATGCAGTTCTTGAAGGACCATAGAAATTCTCGACTTAGGGAGTAGTAGTTGCCATCTACATGTCTTTCCATCGTCAGACTCCCATTTTCGGTACAAGATGCCGTTCTTCAAATGTAAGGAATCCCAGAGAGCCCAATAACGTTTAGTCGTAGGATGGTAATGGGCCATGTCTTGCCAGCTGGGCTTCCTGTTGGACTCCTCTTTCAGCTCTAGAATTGGCTTAATTTCAGGATCAGCAAGTTGATCTTTACGCAGGCTCTCGTCACTCCACGGATCTTGCGATGATGTAGACCCAGTTGTAACTTGTCTTACTATAGAACCTTTGACATTAAATTTCTTCTCAGCCCGGTCGCAGTATCTACAATTCTCTGAGCAGGGTCTTCTTGAGAGAGCATCTGCATTTCCATGTGATGAGCCTTTTCGATGGCGTATCTCCATATCGTACTCTTGAAGCTTTTGTATCCACCTGGCTATCTGGCCTTCAGGGTTCTTAAAATTCAATAGCCAAGTTAGAGAAGCATGATATGTTCGGATCAGGAACTTGCGACCGTAAAGATAGTGATGAAAGTGGTCTATGGCTTTCACTACAGCAAGCTCTTTTCTTGTTACGCAGTAGTTTCGCTCGGCCTTTGACAAGCACTTGCTGAAATAGGCGATAACACGCTCCTGGCCGTCGATTTCCTGGGACAGTACAGCGCCAATGCTTTCGTTGCTTGCATCCGTATCAAGTATAAACTGTTTATCGATTTGAGGATACGACAAAATTGGAGTGGATGTCAAGGCCTCCTTAAGCTTTTCGAAAGCAGCGTCACATTCCTGTGTCCACATAAATTTTTGATTGGCTTCTGTTAATTTATGAAGTGGTCTTGCAATCATCGAGAAGCCTTTGACGAATTTTCTGTAATAGGTGCATAATCCTAGAAAACTTCGAAGCTGGTGAACATGTGCTGGACGATTCCAATTTTTCACGGCCGATATCTTCTCCGGATCAGTCCTAACTCCTTCCGCCGAAATGATGTGTCCAAGGTAGGCGACTTCATTACGAAACAAACTGCACTTCGAAGGGCTTAACTTCAAATTAGCTTCCTTTAATTTTTTTAGCACCCGCCTGAGGTTGTTCAGATGTTCATCAAAAGATTTTCCTATGATTATGATATCGTCTAAATAAACAAGACATGCCTCATATGACAGTCCCCGAAGAACCGTTTCCATTAGGCGTTCAAAAGTTGCAGGTGCGTTACATAGACCAAAAGGCATTACCTTGAACTGCCATAATCCTTGTCCCGTTGTAAAGGCAGTCTTCTCGCGGTCGTCGGGATGGATCTCTACCTGCCAGTAACCACTCTTCAAGTCTAAAGTCGAGAACCAAGTGTTGCCCGCAAGTGTGTCAAGAGTGTCGTCAATCCTTGGCAGAGGGTAACTATCCTTTTTGGTGACGTCATTCAGTCGGCGGTAGTCTACACAAAATCTTGTAGAACCATCCTTCTTTCTTACTAATACAATGGGAGACGCCCATGGACTTGTTGATGGTTCGATGACGTCATTTTCTTCCATATCTTTAATTAAATTCTGCACCTCTTCTTGCTTGGCAAAAGGTAATCGTCTAGGGTGCTGTTTAATAGGAGAGTGATCTCCCGTGTCAATTCGGTGTTGTGCCATTTTAGTTCGTCCAAAGTCTTCAGATGTTTGGGAAAATAAACTTTGGAATTCTCTAATTAAATTTTCCGCAGCTTCCAACTGTTTAGGATTTAAGTCTATATTTTGTAACAAATCCTTGACTAAATTATCTGAAGATTTCTCAGAGTGACTGGAATTTTGACTTATGCACGTCACAGGAGCACATGACGCTATCACCTCTCCTTTCTTGATAGTCCTCGTCTTATCACTGATGTTAGCAATTCTGACTGGAATGGTCTTTTTCGAGAGGTCTACCACAGAAGAAGCCACCAATACTCCTGCTTGTGTACTATTGTCTTCTGGATAATCTATATGGCCAAATCGATAATTAGTTTTATTTTTAATTACAGCAGGAACCAAACATTCTGTTCTTGCATCTAGATTAATGTCTTCTTTGGCTATTACTATTTGTTTACATTCAATTTCGTTATTTAATCCAAAAAGACTTATTTCTTCAAATTTTGAGATCATTTTGTTATTTTTGAAATCAAGTCTGAAGTCAAACTTCTTCAGAAAATCTAGTCCGATTAAGCAAGGATCTGTTATGTCAGCCACATATGCCGTATGGTAATATTTCGTTCCTCCAAAGTTGATAGTTAAATTGGCCTTTCCATATATGCCTATCTTGTTGCCCGTCACAGTTTGCAGGGTAACGCATGGTGGAGTCCACATGAGTTTACATTTCGATTTTCGAGCCAAATCTTCTCTTATTATTGTCACATTGGCTCCTGTATCGACAATCATACGGCACTGAATTCCGTTAATAAAGCCTATCACATATAATTCGTTATCACCGCCGCTCATTTTTGATATCTGGAGGATCTTCAGGTGGGGCTTTTCATTCTCTGGCAACCTTCGCCCCGCGAGATGGCCAAAATTTAGTTTCCCTGCTGACTGTTTGAATTTATCTCACGTTCGTGGATTTTGGGGCAATTTCTTCGGAGATGTCCTGTATCACCGCATTCCCAGCACGTGAGATTCTGTCTTCTTGAACTTGTTCTTCCGTATTTTAAAGCTTCAATTTCTTGATTTATTTTCCTAATTTCTTTCAAGACGTCGTTCTCAGTGTCTGAGCTTTTGTTCACCGTTGCCCCTCGGACTGAATGACGATCTCTTCGGCTGGCTTGTGTAGCTGCTTCCAACTTTAAGGCATATAGTAGTGCAGCCTTTAAATCCTGTACATCTGCCATTCGTACCGCTCTCTGCACTTCTGGATCTTTCATTCCGTCTACAAAATATTGCAGTGACAGCATTTCCCGTACATTTGTTGGACAGTCAATGAATGCTAAATTTGCAAGCCGTTCAATTTCCGAGGCAAACTCTTGAAGGGTTTCACTCGATTTTTGATGGCGGCTCTTCATTTGTATCCTCATATAATCCTTGAAGAATTTTTCGCCGAATCTCATTTCAAGTGCACAACTTAAAGTCTCAAAATTGAGTTGCGTCATATCGGGCAATGTTTGCAGCACGTCGGCGGCTTCTCCTCTTAAAGATGCTGCCAGTTGACAAGCTTTCACCTCGTCACTCCATTTGTTCGCTTCAGCTACAATGGTGAATTGGGTCTTGTAAACTTGCCAGGAACTCTTTCCATCGTATGTCGACAGCTTAATGTGCACGGGAGAAGCAGGCGGATTCCTAAATTCTTCATAATTACCACTAGACGCTGAAAGTTTCTTCTCAAGATCTTGTACTTTTTTATTTAGCTTTTCATCTACTTCACCTAGTATTTTCTCTTCAACGTTACTGATTTTCTCTTCAACGTTACTGATTTTCTCTTCAACATTACTGATTTTCTCTTCAACGTTACTGATTTTCTCTTCAACTTTACAAACTTCATTCTGAATTTTCTCTTCTACTTCCGTCATTTTCCGTTTCATTTTCTGTTCAACATTACTAACTTCATTCTGAATTTTCTCTTCTACTTCCTCTATTTTCTCTTCTACCGAGCCTATTCTTCTCTCTACCGACGAGAACTTTTCTTCTAAAGTTTTCTTCATTTCTTCTTGGCCTTTATTAATCTTTTCAGTCACATCTTCTTGGCATTTGTTCATCTTTTCCGCCAACTCTTCTTGGCCTTTATTCATTTTTTCCGCCAACTCTTCTTGGCCTTTATTCATTTTTTTCGCCAACTCTTCTTGGCCTTTCGTCAATTCTGCCTTTATTCCATTAATAGCTTCTAACAGTTCTTTCAGCTGACCATCCATTGTTCTTGTTTTCGCCATAAGATCCCGACTCCTGACACCAAATGTTGCAGCGTATATAGGGTTCTTTCGATCTTATGGTTAGACAACTTCAAACTCTTTTCTCTTAGAAAAGTAGAAAATAATTTATTTACAGATCTTCAGAACAACAGAGTCTTCGAAACTCACAAATATTACAAGATATTCCAAAATAACTGTTTAAATCTATCGAACAAGTACAAATATAGGTCGCAGAGACTCTTTATACAATGTTTCAACACTATATCACATTCAAAACAACGTAGATAAAACTCAATACATCAAGCAAACTCGCTTGGACAATCTCTAGTAGCTCACTCAATGACTGACTGGTAAATAATAACAACAACAGCTCGTATCGCTCTCCTTATATATAGTCTCGTAGCATGTGCTAGAAATTTCTAGAAAAACCTGGAAAACCACGGAACAACAAACAATGTATCAATAGACCTAAGGGGGGTTACCATAAATAGGGAAGGGTTACCATCGCCAACAATCGCCAAGTTTTCGCCAACTTGGCGATATATCGCCAAATTTGGCGACCAAAATTAGTCGCCAAAAGTGACGCTCACTTGGCGATATCTCAAATATTTCGCAAAGCTGCCATAGACATTCACTGAAAATAATAGACAAGTTTGCTTGATAACAGAAACAATGTAACAAAAACTAATATTAGTAAAGAAATGGAGCTTAATAAGATTATTTACATTATTTTACAGTACAAACACTAACTATTTACAAAATTCGTAACACTATATTTATTTAATAAGTATCATATAATGTGATATATCAGTAAAAAAAGAAGATATTTAGATAAATATGCAATAGTTTTATGTATATTTACTTATATATAGATATAGACACATATAAATATATAATATATACACTTTAAAATAAAAACTTTATACGTGGGCGTATTTTTATAATTTTATTCGTGTTATTTTTTTTATGTGTTTATTATATATACTACATTAAAACGTAAAAATACATTACGCGCTTTTAGTTTGTATGAACTTTAAAACATATTGTAATATACAAAAATTATTTATAGATAATATTACATCTACAAAAAACATAAAAATAAATACGAAGTTTTAAATAAAAAAATGTAAAGGGTAAAGAAACACACATATAAACTCCATTGAAGTAGTAAGAAAGCAACCCTTAAGACAGTCAGGCAATCGCAGACACCGCATCAATCAATTTATCTCCAAAATAAAGAGCCCAAAAAAAAAATAAATAAATAAAATAAAAAAAATAAAGCATTACCGAGATTTTTTTTATTCGTTAAAATAGAGAATTTTATTTATTTTCAATTATAATTGATTGTTAATATTTCGAATCTTTCTTGCTGCACGATTGAAACTTTTCATACTTTCCGAAGAACAAGGAAATCATCACGGAAAGAAACATAAATAAAAAACCATTTTTTTGGCCGCTTGACTAATTTAACCTATGACAAATACTTCCAAAAACACACACCACAACGGACAATTTATATCCCAAGCTTTATAATAATGTATTTTCTTGAGCAAAAATATAAAGAAATACTACTTGTCGTAAATGAAATATGATGAAAAGTAATTGCTTCAACACAGAATTTCTTGTATTTGGTTCTTTATGGATAATTGTCTGATCCGGTGTCTTTTTCGTATTTAAATATTTACTTCGTATTATTTACTTTTCTTATAGTAATCAAAGAGTAAAAATTTAAATAAGTTAGTAAAATTTAAATAAAACTAATTAACACGTTATTAACTTATAAAGACAACATTAAAAAGAGTAGCCACAAAAACTTTTGAAAACATCCAACAGAACTAAAAGCTGTAAAAATGAAAATATTTATGTATATATTGTATGTGTAATCTTACTAATTGCTAAGCAGGTATAAAGAAGATTTTAGAAAGCAGAAAAATTGTTTTATATTTTTGACATCTAACAAAATAAAACTATTTTTGTTGGTTCTACGATTGTAAGCAATGTGATAGTCATATATTAAATATTCAATAAATTCAAGCCTAATTTCACTTCTGAAAATCAATCGAAAACTTAATTATAGCTAAAAAAAATCATTTTTCTGATTTTAAAATCTTACTTACACATTATTAGCAATTAGAAATATTATGTAAATACAAGTTCTTATTTTGTTATATATTTATATATATATATATATATAATTTTAATGACATCGTTTGGTTTAAAGCATTTTTACACCTCATCAGTTTGCTGTAATTAAAATTTAAAACAATATATATAGGGATATATTTGAAGTAATTAATGAATGATTTACTTTTAACGTTTTATACGTTCACATAAAGTTATTAATTTAGTGTAAGAACATAACATATAAATTTATTACAGGGCAACGGTATGAGATTAAAACTTTATTAAATTAAACTCTTTTACTTTATTACAACTCATATATTAATTATTTTTTTTTTATTTTTGTTGCTTTTTTGCAATCGTTTTGCAAATTATTTTCATTTAAAATCGTCTGTTAATATTTCGAATTTTTCTCGCTTTAAAACCCGAAAAACAAGTAAACTATCACTGAAAGGAACATAAAAAACAAACTTGTTTTTCTTAAGCTGTCCGTTGACTAATTTAACTTGTGACAAATACTTGGAAGAAAACACACCATAACAGATTGTCTTTCCTATTTGTCACTCAAGCCGTCTGATGATGAATTTTCTTAAGCACACATACAAAGAAATACTGTTTGCTGTATGTCAGTAAATGAAATATGATTAAAAGTAATTTCGTCGTGACTGAATATCTTATGTTTCGGGCTTTATGGATATTTATCTGATCCGCTGTCTTTTTCATAGCATGAAAAAGAAAAATATCGTATGTTTACTTTCCCATGTATGATATACATGAATCAGCTTTAGTTTTTCATGCGTCCACAGAAAGTTATTTATGTGGATTAGAAAAATATTTAACATGGTAAATTAATGGGGTAAATTAACTCAAGGGTTTCCATTTCGATGTGCGTGTGGTATGAGATAAAAAGAGCTTGAAAAGATCTCGTGTTGAATAAAGTAATATGAAAATATTATGTAGAAAGTAATTGAAAAATGAAATTCCACATTTTATATGCTTAGAAGAAAAATAGAACTCTGAGTAGCATAATTTAATTTTATTTGAAAATGTACTAGATGCATATTGTTTTATCAGTGTATTTGAATTAAGTTTTTTATCAATATTTATAAGAAAATAAATAATGTTAAAGAGTAAGTCAAGTTAAAATTGTCAATAATATTTATTTTCATTTAAAATCGTCTGCTAATATTTCGATTTTTTCTCGCAGCACGATAGAATTTTTTTTTATTACTATCCAAAGAACAAGAAAACTATCACTAAAATGAACATAAATAACAAACTTGTTGTTCTTAAGCTGTCCGTTGACTAATTCAACCCGTGACAAATGCACCACATACACCACAACGGACAATTTATCACCCAAGCTTTGTGATAATGTATTTTCTTGAGTAAACACATAAAGGAATACTGTTTGGCGTACGTCAGTAAATGAAATATTATTAAAAGTAATTGCGTCAAGACAGAATTTCATGTATTTCGTTCTTAATGGATATTTATCTGATCAGTTGTCTTATTTATGACATGAAAATACTTATTTTTTATGTTTATTTTTCCTATAACAATAGAATAGCATTTAAATAAAATTGTTTAAGACGTAATTAAGTAATCAAAAAATAATAGTCACAAACACATTCATAGGTATACTACAGAACTAAAAAGATTATAAAGAAATAAATATACTACCTTTGACAATAAAGTTCGGTGAATGAATTCAGAATAACCGATCTGGCAACACTGGGAAAACAAGACGCTGCACCTGCATAGAGGCAAGTGTTGACCATCTTCCTCCACCGTTGTTTAGTTGAGCTTCGTTTATGTTCTGTGTAAGACGTGCTTTACTAAGTGCTTGTTCAATGTGTTGGTTCTTAACTGAAAACAGGAAAATGAACGAACAAAACATCTGTTTAAAGTTTGGTTTTAAATTTTGCAAGACACCGAAAGAAATTCATGAGGGTTTGTGAAAATTGAACATCCACCATACTTTCCAGATTTCAATCCTTTAGACTTATTCCTATTTTCACGACTCAAACTCTCTTTGAAAGAGATTTGAGCATATTGCTGACATCCAACGAAATGTGACGAAGCTTTTAAACTCCATCCCAAAAGAAGACTTCTTGCGAATTTCCAGGACATGTATAGCAAATATCAGTGGTGCAACGTTTTGGGGGATAACTATTTCGAAGGATGGTACGGTAATTTTAATTAGTATTTCATCTACATTAATGTTACAGGACTATTCACCGAACTTTATTGTCAGAGGTAGTATATTTAGGGGGCACTGTTTTTTATAAACACTTTTTACAACTCATCATTTTGCTGTAACTAGAAAGAGAATGCTATAAAATATTTAACCTTATAAAATTTACATTACTAGCCGGCTTTGGCGACCAGTTTAGTCTCCCTTGAATGTATAATAAGCATTAAATCACATTGCTTTTATTTATAATTTATTTTAATTGCTCAATTCTTCTAAAGAAATAGACACATATGACATGTGCGCACCACATTGCTGCGATTGCAACAAAATGACAATTATATGTGCCTCACGAGGTAACCCGGCTATAATTATTTATTTATTAATCATTTGTTTGCTTACTTTTATTTTCTTTTAAAAAATAATATAAATTGTTTTATTCTATAATTATTAACTAAAATATTTCTTAAATTATTATTTCTTTTTAAAAATAATAGGAATTAGATTAAAAATATGTATGTAACTGGTATTAGATAAAGGAATTTTCACCAAATTGGCGTAAAAAAAAATAGCGCACAAATGTGGTGCATATATGACATCTAGGCGGAAAAATCAAGAACTCAGTATATTTATTCTAGCCCGGCGCAGATAATAAATCGCCAAACATTGTACCTGTGGCATTTTTTCGTATTTCATTAATTATTTGAAACATAATAATATAACCCTTTCACTCATTTCATTTATAATGCATAACAAATTTGAAAAAATTAACATTAATTTGAAACTGAAAAGTTTAAAAGTCATCACTTTTATTATACTTTTTGAGTAAAAAGAACAGAAAAAAATAAAAATAAAGATATTTTGAAGTTTCATAATTGCAGTGGAGGAACAAAATATAAATAAAACTAATTTGTCAAAGCGTACATCTTACCAAAGGACTTTTGCACAGTAACCCATAAAATGTGTTTCATTTAGATGTTGCCATTAAACAATTAACAAATAATCGTGATTTTTGGGCCGCATACATTAGCATAATATATATATAGACGATAAGCTTGTTTATAATTTTAAATATATATATATGGGGATGTATTTCAAGTCATTAATGCATGAGTTATGATATGAAACTGGACAATACATGTATTTTAAGCACCTTCCAGATTTGCCCGTATGTCATACGGGCAACGTGTTTATGCCAAACATGATTTTTATTTTCACCAAAAAATTTTTATTGCAAGTTTTACATTATTTAATCCGATCATTTTTTTTTAAATTTCAATTAGACAAATTTTTTGTTTTTAAAAACCGATGACAAAAGATTAAAAATTCTGTAAAATTTATGAAAGTTTGAAAGTCACTTGAAAGTTTTTTTTTTAAATATTGATGAGTTAGATGGTTAATCTCGTAAAATATTTGCATCTACTTTTCTTCAAAGTGTGTCCTTATTTTTACTCAAGTTTTTTGTGGTACCGAAATAGTTTTAAATGTAAATTAGTGTTCATGTTCAGGAATATTATTTACACCCTGTACATAAAATTATTTATAATATATTTATTCTACATTGCAAACTAATATTTCACTTTAAGAGCTCGTGCAGTAGTTGAAAATACATTTTCTGCCTTTTTTGTCGGTAAATAAAAGGTTTTTGAATTATTTTTTTATGTCCAGTTCATAATCAATAATGTTCTATTTGTACTACGTAGAATAATACAAATTAACCTTTATGCAGCCCTTTGGTCTATAGGAGATGCGTTAGGACCCTTTATCACTTTATCTGTCTTTCAGTTCCGAGTGTTTTTGTGTACAACAATCTACAATAGATAGTATGTGACTTCACACATGAAATGATTCTTCCTACTGGAGAACACCCTAGAAACAACTCTCATGCCACCAAACAGATTATATGAAACTGATAAAAAGAAATATATTTGGTACATGATTATTCCTTTATATCTACGATAAAAGACACGCTATTTACGGTGCATGAACCAAATATCTTCTAAAACTTAATTAAGGTAAAAAATATATTGCGCAATTAAAAGTGCTTATGATGCATATATCAACCAAAATCGGCAATATATATATATATGTGGGGGGGGGGAGGATGTAAAATGATTTATATGATGCTCACAAAACGCAATATAACTAAATTTAATCACAATTACAGGAACATTCAATTGCTCATCTGACTCATACGGTCGATACAAATCATTAAACTCGTTAAAAAGATTGTTGTTTACAAACTCTGAAAATATCACTAGATATCCATATATTGTTTTGAAAAATTAAAATTTCTCGACAGTCGACTGAAGCAAAAGGTTGACAAACAACAGAAGAAAAACCTAATGAATTGAAAAAAAAGTTTAGTAATTAATAATTACAATATTAGTGCTAAAATATTTTGAAAAGATATAAGAATTAATGGAGATGTCGAAACTAGTATAGTTGTACCGGTCATCGCAGTTAAACAGTATTTAGATTCTCGTTAAATTTATTTCCGTGTTAGCATATGTGATTATTATATTAATTATTCATAAACAAATATAGAACAATAGACTCTCAATTAACTGGAATTGTCGTGTAATTCTTCGCTCCAGATAAACGAATATCCTGAATAAACGAATTTCTGTAAAATTTGAGAAAACACTTTTTAAAAAGTACAAAAAATGTCAAATTCTTACAATAACACGATATTAATTAACACAAGAGAAATATAATTAACCTAAAATTTGATGTTATTTATATTTACAGTATGCACAATATAAAAAACTGTTTACTTCTCTGTTTTGTCAAGAATGAAATAATTGTTGCCTGCTTTCGTTTTTCATTTACACTGCAGCGAATTTTACTATGCAAATTTCTTCACATTACGTGTAGTTCTGCTCGAATCTTTCATTGACCTCTGGCACATTTAAAGCCTGGCGCATTTTGAAAGTTTCAGATTATATAGTTATTTTTATTTAAAATCACACACACACACGCACACACACACACACACACATGTGTGTGTATATATATATATAACCATTATATGTACTACTATTTAACATCCGCAATGAATAAATAAAAACCAAATAAAAAACAAACCCAAACAAGACAAGAGGAGTTATCAATAGATTTTACAGCAGCAAAACCTTCTGAAACTGCAATTTGGAAAACCACTTACTGCACTATCAATATAGGTTTTTTTTTATTTCAAAGGAATTAAAAATGCAAATTAGTTAATAAAAAGTACAAAAAATAGAAAAAAAGTTAAAATTCCTTCAAGAATCTACAAATTTAATTTTAAAATCAGAACATAAATAACTATTTTTGACACTGAAAAAGTTTGCGTTTTTGATTTTTTTTAAATAGAGCTTGTCGGCAAATGTGATAACTGTTAATTGTGTGTGAGCAATATTTTTACTTATAGAAAAAGTAGTGTTTCACCTGTTACAGCACTGTAAATTGTATAAAAATAATAATTTATGATTACTTCTACCAAAACACACATCATTTAATAGAACAACATTTCATTTTAAACATTCCAAACTTTGTTCCTTTGCCTTCAAAAGAAAATATTTCTCTTACTTTGTTTCTTACTTAAAACGTTTTCAATATTCTTATAAGCTTTTAATTGAAATATATTTACTGTTTGTACATTTACCGTTTGCGTAGAAGAAAAAAAAACAAATTCTGATTTCGATGCTATCAATTATCAGACAAATCGCAATCTGATTTAATTCTTATACATTTAATCCAGTGATTAATTAGGCGGAAAGTTTAAATTGCAATTATTTGCGATTTAATTCATTTTTCGCTTGAAATAAAAAAAATAGAAATATACAAAAGTAGATAAGATGTGATTTTAACATGTTATCAGTTCTGTACTTTTTATGTTTGCGGCTATAAAATGCACCAGTTGTGGATGTTAGAGGCGGAAACTCACGCACCGAAAGTGGTCGCCTTGTAAGTAATTAAGTAATGTCTCAATGGGTACTAATGCATCATTGAAACTTAATATTTGATAAGTTACAAGATTTTTTTCATCACTTTCAGTAAATTCTTTGAAACTCCTTGTTTTTTTTAATCACAAGCGACTGGCGACAGTATATCATCGTCACTTAAAACTTCGTGACATTCCAATTCCGAATCTTTGCTAAGAGAATACGTAGCACATTAAAAAAATGTAATTTAACAAATTACAACAACTGTTTAGAAAATGATATTTTCAAAGACATATAAGTAAAGTCTATATTTAAATTAATAATAATAATAAACTT